>CABHPQ010148114.1:12005-24064 GCA_902168405.1 Peromyscus aztecus
TTATAAGAATGAGGCAGCTTGGGTGCTGAAAAGATGGCTCAACATTTAAAAGCACTGGCTGCTCTCCCAGAGGACCCAGGTTCAGTTCCCAGCACCCACACGGCAGCTCGCACCTGTCTATAACTCCAGTTCCAGGGCTTCTGACACCCTCACACAGACACACCTTCAGGCAAAACACCAATGCATACAAAATAAAAATAAAAGAACGAGGCAATAAAAACTGCCATGAGCAACTTCCCAAAGCAAGGGTACATGCAGTTTCAATAAACCAGCCCCCAGCCGACACTCTCTCTCTGTGTCCACCAACATACAGAAGGCCTAGAGGAACACACAGAACTTTGAACAATTGTCCCTCTGGGATGGGAACATTGGACTTCATCTGGATGGTTTGATCACCACACACGTCCATGTCTAAAGCTATTTATAAAAGCAACTTTCAACTCCATGTGGTCTCCCACCTGCCTCCTGTGGATTCTTGGTCTCCCACCTGGGGTTTCCTCAGAGACACTGCTGCTACACCTGGGTCTTCAGGACCGTGTCTTCCCTAACACCACCTCAGGCCACCGTGTACCCTTACCCATCAAAGCTCTCTGGCAAAAATGCCAGGCTCCCGAAGATCTTCTTGCAGCCAGCGAACTCCTGGATATTGGCACTGGTGATGGCCCTTGCCCCTCGCAGGTGCTCCATGCCCAGACCATAGCACACTGGAGGAAAGAGTGATAAAAGGAGCCATCTCAGCACCACACGGCATACCGGAGACCTGTCCGCTATCTCCTCCTCAAGTGACGGGTCTCTTCCCTATGCTGGCAAGACACACTCAGGAGACTGATTTGGAGAGGGGCAGGGTAGGCAGAGACAGTGAGAGAGAAGTGGTGGAACCTTCTGAGGGGGTCTGAGCAATAGCGGGGTGGGCAAGGCTGGGCTGGCAGGCAGGGACAGCAGCTGGTCTTGGCGTGGGATGGGTACCTCGGGCACAGGGCTTGCTGCATTTCTCACACCGTTGTGTTCCATCCTCAGCCGTCACCTCTTGGTTATTCAGGGGACAGACCAGAGTGCAGGACCCCACTTCCGTAGACAGGTAGTTGTCTGCACAGATTGGGAAAGCAAATCCATGTCCCCTAGCCTCCCAGCCCACCATGAGCAAGGCCACCGTGCCCAGGTCTAAGAGGAACACTACCAACCAGTCCCTGGAGCTCCACTCTGTGCAACTGGCTCAGGGCAATCATTTACTCTTTACAACACTCCTATTCCAACAGCATTCTTATTTGCATTTTGTAAAAAGGGAAATCAAAGCGTGAAGTTATGCAAATCATTCCCGTCATTGTGCTACTAAGTAACAAAGCCAGAAATTTTTTTTTAAAGGCGTGGTCACATGTAACCCAAACCGGCCTCAAACTCACTATGTCGCTGGGGATGACCTGGACCCCTGATCCCACCACCTCTACCTTCCGAGTGTTAGGGTGACAGGCTTGTGCCACCGTGTCCACCTAGGAACCAGGACTTGAACCCAACAATCTGGCTCCCCGCCTTGTCCGCCTTGTCCTCTCACCCTCTGACCAGCACCTAAGGGCCCACTCCACCTCCCATGACAGGAAGGAAAGAGGGTCCCCAGGCCCAAGCCCAGTCCCTAAGTATCCATCAGTGCTTAGGGTCACTGTCACACAAAGCCCTCCTCTACGCAGACTGTAGAATAAGACATGCATTTAAAAGAGTATTTAGTACAGACTGGGCATTGTTCTAAACGAGTCACAAATATTAACTCATTCAGACATTATATACGTATTAGGATGGGACTATTACTGCCCCTATTATACTGGTGGGGAAACTGAGGCACAGCAAGGGAAAAGCAGTTAAGATTATTAAGTGATAGGGGGCAGGTTTCAAATCCTGCACTTTAGCTCCCAAGTCTGGGCTCTTTTGCTGCCGCCTGCTACGTGTCTGTTAAACAGAATGAGGCAGAAACCCAGGAGTGGTGGCACACGCTTATCATCCCAGCACTTGTCGGGGCAAGGCGGAGGATCAGAAACTCAGTGTCATTCTTGGGCACGTGATGAATTCCAGGTAAAGCCAGCCTGAGCTACATGAGAGCCTGATTTTAAGAGGGGTAGGGGTGGGAGCCAGGCATGGTGGCGCACACCTTTAAATCCCAGCACTTGGGAGGCAGAGACGGGAGGCTCTCTATGAGTTCGAGGCCAGCCTGGTCTACACAGCAAGTTCCAGGACAGCCAGGACTACATAGATAGAACCGGTCTAGAACAAAACAAAACAAAAAAGAAAAGGCAAGGTCTGGAGAGATGGCTCAGCAGTTGAGAAACTGGCTGCTGTTGCAGAAGATCCAGGTTCGGTTCTCAGCGCCCACATGGTAGCTCACGACCACCAGGTCCAGGGGATCTGATTCCTTCTTCAGGCCCCCACGGACAATGCATGCACACGGCGCACCGACATGCATGCAGGCAAAACACTCACGCACATAAAATAAAAAATAAATAAAATATTTTCTAAGAAAAACAATGAGGCGGCTGGACTCGAGAGTCATGACCAGCCCTCCAATGGGCACATGACACTCACAACGTGCTCCCATTTCTGCAAGCCATCCTCCCTAGCCAAGGCGTTATAACGATGCTCCTCTACCCAGCACTCACAGGGGCAGGTGGTCACACAGCTGGCACCGAAGGTGTAACGACCCTCAGGGTTGGGCATGGACTCGAAGGTGTCCGTGTTGTAGGTGACGAGGGCTGGGCAGTGCAGCTCACAGATGCCACTATGGTTGAAGTGAAGGCAGGCCTGGCAGAGACAGGCCGCTGCTGGTCACTGGGATGCTGCAGCCTGGTGTGCCCATGGCAGCAGGGCAGGGCCAGGAAAGATGCCCACCCCTTGCTTCCTGGAGGGTTGGCCCAAGGGGCACAGGAGCGAGCGGCACATACCAGGCAGTCAGAATGCTTGGGGCCCGTGCAGCCTGCAGCACACTGCTCGTGGCAGCAGTCAGTGGGCAGCTGGCCCTTGCATCGGGCACAGCCGCTGGTGCAGATGGTGCCAGTCACTGGGGATGACAGGACAGGGGGTCTGGGCGCCAGACCCTCAGTAGCATAGCATTACATTCTTCTGGGAGACATCTTCTCCCAAATCGGTCCCCCCCACCACTCCCAGCTGTCCCCCTGCCCCAGCCCCACCTCCAGACACCAGGTCTCCCTCAGACTCACAGATCTGACAGTCCTCGGGACTCTCACCCCAGCAGTGATTGTCTTTACAGGCTGGGGCGCAGGGTGGGCCTAAGGAAGGAAGGAAGCAAAGGAGACGGTAAGGGAGGGAGGGAGATGGTGAGTGGCAGATTGGTGACAGGAACATGTCAGCTGAGCCCAAGGGCAGATGCACCGTTAAGTGGGGGACCCACAAGGGAAAGAGCCCTGGACAGGTGGAGGTCGTGCTTCCAGGCGGGGAGACAGAGCATCAGGCCAGGAAAGGGGAGTGGGTAGGGCGGGTGGCTGAGATGGGCTGTATGTTGGCAGTCTGGGTCAGGTGGGCTGTCACTGCAGATGGCTTACATTCCCGGAAGCGGCTGGTGTCTACATCTACAGGAGCCAGCTGATTACTCTTGCGGAACACATCCTTCCACAAAACTGTGTCCTGGTAGCAGAGCTGAGGGTTCCCTTGGATCAAAACTCCTCCCTTCAGGATCTCTGTGGGGAAGGCAACATAGTGAGCTCCCTCCAGGCCCCCTGGGCCCTCCTACCTTCCCCGTGAGCAGCCACACACAGGAGTAACCCAGGACTAGGAAGAGGGGACCGGGTCGGCAGAGTGGGGATGCTCACATGGATGGGAAGTTCCCCGGCTGCCTTTTCCCTCACCCTGTGCACACTGTGTGGGGGTAAACAGAGAGGCTCTGAGGCAGGGGTATAGCTCAGTGGCAGAGCAAACACTCAGCATGCACCAGAACAAGGAAAAAGTCCCTAAAGTCTGAAACCCCACGTTACCACAGGCTGGCTGTGTAACCTTGACAAGCCACTGATCCTCTGCATGCCTCGATTCTCATCTGCAGAGTGAGAATAACACTGAAGGAGGCCGGTGGCAGCATGCCTGTGATCCCAGCACTAGGGGAGCTGAGGCAGGAGGACTGCTCCGGGGTCAAGTTCAGCCAGGGTGGGCTATGTAGTGAGATCACGGATCAGAACAGCAAGACCAGAAAACCAAAATAAACACAACAAAAACAAAGAAACAGGGCTGGAGAGACGGCTCCGTGGTTAAGAGCACTGGCTGCTCTTCCAGAGAACCCAGGGTTCAATTCCCAGCACCCACATGGCAGCTCACAACTGTCTGTAACTCCAGTTCCAGGGGACTCGACACCCATGGCAAAAACACCAATGCACATTAAATAAAAATAAATTTAAAAAAACTTAAAAACAAAAACACTTGACGGATTAGTAGCAGGACTTACAGGATTGTAGCATGACGGAAATGGGATCCAGCATGCAAAGCACCTGGGACCCCGGTTGGGACACCGTCAGGTCAGGGCTGCCACATGCAGTTCCACGGGTTGTTAACTGCAGACTTTGACATGACAGAGATGGAAGGGAAAGAAAAAAAAAAAAAAAAAAAAGCCTGATCCCCAATGATTAAGTCATGGATCTGATGCAAGCTGCAACTTCCTGAAGAGGAGGGCATCAAACCTGGGGCCTTGCACATGCTAACCAAGTGCTCTGCCACTGAGCCACCATACGGCCTTCTTCTTCTAATCTTCATAGGGTTGCAGAGAGAGGGAGGCTTAGCTGGCCTGCACGCAACCAGAGGGAACCATACTTCTAGCCCTCACCGAGCCCCTCCGGAGCCAGAATGGCCCTAGTCAGCAACCAAGACCCAGGAGAAGCTTGTAATGGTGGCAGAGGTACCTGTGAGACTTCGAAGCTGCAGCTCCCGCAGCCCTTCTGGGGTTCTGCCTGGGGCGGTGGTGACATTATCCAAAGGATCTCGGTTGTTTAGCACAGCCAGAGCATACTTGTCCTCAAAGAGCTGGGTCCCTCTCACGATGCGCAGTCTCTGCAGTGGGACGTGCCTCACCTGGTTATGAGCGATGAGCATGTATCCCTGAACTTCCTGGATGTCCTGGCGGGAAGGGTAAGGGATGGAGGGTGAAGCATGTTTGGGCTTGAGAAGAGCCTGCACCTCACAAAGCCTGAGGGTAACCCAGGGTTGGGGCTATGTCCTGTGAGGCCCCCTGGCCACTGAGCAATCCTGCCCCCTCATGCCCAAGATGGAGCCCTAGGCTACTCCCCACCTGGCCTCACCAGATTCTGGTCTGGTTGATCAGGACTGATAAGAAAGAGTACAGGAGCAGTCTGGCAGTTGCAAGCCCATGCCCCACCCTCTGCACATCTCAGCTTCATCTCTGAAAGGTAGGGCCTGCGTAAGATGGCGTCTGTGATTTAACAGACCGTGTCTGTCCCTTGCAGCCCCCTCCAGGGCCTGTAGAAACAAACCAGGAGGCTGGACTCCTCTCCCTCCTACGTATAACCTTCCCTCAGACATTTTCTCTGGCATTCTTCACAATGGTGGGCCAGGATGTCTGCCAGTCTGATATATAAATAGAGAAACTGAGGCCTGGAGAAGTTAAAGGTCTAGACCACATTCACCTAGAATTTATACCCCTGAAGGATGGGGACAGTTGGACCAGTCACTACAGAGGGGGTCAACTGGGTTTTACATAGTTATCAAAGGCATTCCTGTTTGAGGAACTGGGGTAACAGAAGGAAGAGGCACCTCCTTCCTCACACACCTCTAATCAGGGGCCTCAGCAGGACCAGGTCTCACCTGCAGGAATGAGAGGCTGGCATTGGCAGGCAGGTAGGTAAGTTCCAGGTTACCCTGAACCACTTGACAGCCCTGGTAGAGGTGGCGGAGCATGTCCAGGTGGGTCTCGGGACTGGCAGGGAAGCGCAACTTCATGTCTGTGCCTGTGCACACTGGTGGAAGGGAGGATGTGGGTCAGGACGCAGCTCATGACCGTCTCCGATCTCGTCACCTCCTCCACACTCACTCCCTGGAGTCATGTCATCTCAGACAGGGAGAAGGCATGGCTGACAGCCTTTCCTCCCACGCCTCTGCATCCACAGGGTCTAGGGCAGAAGAATGCCCTCATATCTAGGGGAAAGGCCCCCTTGAGACTGGGCCACCTTGAGCATCCAGAGGGGCCCCAATGTGTCAGCCCTTTAGGGCTTACCACCCATACAGGGTTTCAGCAGGGGAAGAAAGCCTCCCTTTGTCCCAGAACTGAGGGTGAAAAATCCCCAGAGAGAGGCGATGATGAATCAGACCCCTCTGGGTACCCCCATCTGTCTCCCAGGCAAACCAACTCAGGGCATTCTCCTCCCGCCATTCCAACACCCACATGTCAACTTCCCCGCTCGGGACAACTGCCCCACAGTACTACCCAAAACATGGGCAAGGAGGGTTGACTGGAGTCACTGCTGGACACAAGGGGAGTCCCGGGCCTGGTCAACATTGCAGAGCTCCCTGGAACACATCCCCAGGGAGAAGAAAAGCCTAGGACACCAGCTAGGGGACTTGGCTGCAGATCCTGACCAGGGTGAGGCACACTCTGCAGGTTCCTACCCTGGCTCTCTCACCCTCACCACCTCCGGGGCAAGACTCCAGAAGCAGCTGGCAGAAGGCTCTGCCACGAAACTCCTGCCACCAGGGCACTACGTCAGCTCTGTGTACCTGCCCGGTGCCAACTATCAGCCAAAGGGGTCCCGAGATGCACTACCATCCCCTTGCCAACCTGACCCTCAGGCTGGTTTGCTGGAGACCAGATATTCCCACTAAGTTCCCCCAATCGGAGAAGCTGCCCCCTAGCTAGGGGGCTCCAGGTAGCAGCTGGCACCAAGCCTACCATACCAGCAAGAAAGAGATTAAAGTGTCCAGTTGAACTTGTTTTTCTGCTCGGGTGAGAAGATGAATCACCTGTGCATCTTGCCCAGGAGGTTGGGGGGAAGGCGGGTGGAGGTGTTGCCCTCACATACACAGGCCCACGGGTGCCTGAGCTGCTGAGAATCCCCATTGGTTACCGCTCCACCTTTCAGTGACTGTGTGCAGATTCAAGAGACCAGCAGCTCTGAGATCAGGCTTCAGGAGCCCTGCTGTACCACCTGATGCGGAGCCTAAAGCCAGGGAGGGCTTGGGGGCAAGTTCCTGAGCTCCCAGGCTGCCTTCAATGGCCTCAAGCTGATGATGGCCTTCTAGGAACACTGACAGAGGTCTCTTCTCGCCCCTCTGGGCAGACAGGGAAGGAAGCAAGGAGTGAGGAGAAAAAGGAACAGAAATAGAACCCAAAGGCTCATCTCCTCAAGGGAGGGGAGACAACCGGGCCTACCCACCTATACCACACCCACTTACATCCTACCCTCCCTCTTCTTTCTCACCTCCCCCCCAAGTCTCCCAAAAGAAACAGGAGCAAGGGGTGGCAGCCAGGCCCAAAATAACGCTGCTGCCAGGACCTCCCCCAGCACCTCGGCCTCAGCTGCTTATATGCACAGCTGTCCCTAGGCCCCAGAGCCCAGGTCCGGCCTAGCTGCAGCCAGGGATGGCAGGGATGGAGTAGGGGCCCACCCCCTGTGGCAGCCCAGCAAAAGGAAAACAATAGCAATCGCCATGGTAACCGAGCTGAGTACCTACTGTATACTTCGAAGACTGAGGCTACTGCCTCTGTTTTACTCAGAAGGAAACTGATCCTTTCCAGATCATAAAACAGGTTCAGCGGTAAATCATTGCAGAGCATGCACAAGGCCCGAGTTCCAATGCCAGCACCAAAACACCAGAAAAACAAACAAAACAAACCAAAACAATAGCAAAAAAACAGCAAGAGAGCAAGAGAAGTGGGGTATGAAGCCAGGTCTGCCTCAGACCCCCTGTTCCCTCCATTAAACCTCAGCGCGCACACACAAATAACAATGCCACACACCCCCAAAAGCATAAAAACACACTAATTCTCCAGTGTGACCAATAAACACACTGGCGCAGGCAGGGCAGGGTGGCTGGGCCGGGCAGAAGGTCAGAAAGAGTGGCAGCCACACCCCACTAGCCAGTTTGTTTATCTGATTTGTGGTCGGTTTGAGTAAGAGTCTTAAAGTGTTTGCAGACAGGTGGGAAAATTGGTACCCTGAGACCTCCTCCAGGGGAGCTGGGAGCTGCCAGCTGACCACCCCCCCCCCCCAAACACACACACACACATCACGCTGACATACAGCCAGGAAAGCCTCTGGATCCTTTCCAAGTCTCTGCCTCCCTCCCACACCCCCGTCTTTACCGGGCTTACCCCATCAGCTGACCACGGTCCTCATAACCATCCTGTCCCATGAATTTCAGGGTGGGGCAAAAAGACTCTAATTCTACACAGGGATGCTCTCTGCCTCCAAAACAGGTGCCCTTCCGAAGCCCCATCTTCCAACTCTTGGAGACAAAAGCAGAATGAAGCAAGACCACCCCAGAGCAAGGCCAGGCAGGGCTCATAGTGAGTGCTGGACAAGTCTCTACTGACTGAATGAATCAAGGAGTGTGGGAACGGCACCTAGTCAAGAGCCTCCGAACTGAAAATGACAAGTATCCATCCCTCAGCTCAGAGCTGGCCACGGCCCTTTGGGTCCCTCCTGCTAAGCACGGGTAACCAAGGTTTAGCCCCAGCTTGGGGCTTCTCATCCGGGTTCTGGTCTCCCACTGGTCCTCAGTCCCAGCTGCGTTCTTTCTTTCTCCTTCCTTCATCAGCAGTGTTGAGGATAGAACCCAGGACCTCCTGCAGGCTGGGCCCCCAGCTGCTATCTTACTCACAGTATGAAAGCCAACACTTCCCTCGGTCTTCATAAACACTGCCAGGAAACTACCTACATCCCCAAAGCTCCCCAACCAGGCCAGAGGCCAGCACTCACTCAAGTGACACCAGGACTCTCTTGCCACACACACCTGCTCTATGACACTGGTGTCAGAGCAGAGCCTGGGCTCAGGTTCTTTTGTCCAGAACCCTAGCTCAGCTACTCTTGGGCCACTGGGAGCATATTTATGCTCAGCCCTCCAGGGCAGAAGCGAAATCAAACTCTAATCTCTAAAGCCAACAGTGACAGTGACTTAGCTGGCCCCTCGGTGAACATTTACTGACCTCAACAAGCGGTAACAACTCTTACTCCCTTCAGGGGGCCCTGAGAGTTAAAGAAGAGGAAGGGAGACACACGCAGTCTGCAAACATAAGCAAGCTTTGTAAACAGACCCGCAGCAACCCAAACATCGGTTTTAACGATTCACCCACTATCACTGTTGAGAATACAGGTCCACTGCATAGCCTCTGCCTGACTGGTGGTGGCCTAGCACATAACAGAACGGTCACTCCAGGAGACCAGAGGAGCTCTCCACCGGTTGGTGACAGGAAAGGAATCCTTCCTGCCCATTCATTTACCCAAACACAAGCACACCTTCCCTGGGCCCTCCTCTGCCTTCCAGCCCAGCTTCCACGAGCTCCTCATGTATCCACTTTATCTGCCTGCATTCCCATGGGCCTGCGTGTCCCAGTGGTCTCTGCACTTTCCTGCCCTCCATCCCTGGCACTGCTGAGGATGGGCTGGGCAGGAAAGAAGGAATCTCCACCCCCATCTCGGGGTCCCTTCTTCAGCATGGGTTAGGGGCTGGGAAGGCCATACTGAGGAACAGCCTAGCACTTCTTCCCCGGGTGACTGCCCGGCTGCCCCAAGGCTTTCTAACCCATTCCTAGCCGATGACTAAAACTCTGATCACCTCTTAATGCCCTTGGTAAGTCTCTTCATTTCTCTGAGGTCTGGTGTTTTCATCTGTACACCCGCTTCACAGGACAGTGCAGAGAGAGAACAAAGCCATCTACGAAAGAGAATCTGCTGTATAGGAAACACACAGAAGTTTTTAAACGGTGAGAGAGAGGCATACAGCAGGAGCTGGGTAATTACAGATCAGAAAAAAAGAGAAAGTCTTTCCATTTGGCTTTGAAATGAAATATATATATTTTTTTCTTTTTCTTGTTGGGGTTTATTTTATTTGATGCGTATGAACCTGCCCTTATGTGTACACTACACACATGCCTGGTACCTGCGGAGGTCAAAATTAGGCATCAGGTCTCCTAGAACTAGAGTTATGAGGCTGTGAGCTACCATGTGGGTGCTAGGAATGGAGCCTATGTCCTCTGCAAGAGGAATCTATTACTCCCCTATAGCAAAAAGAGGGAGGGGTTTGGACAGAACCACACTAGAATTGAAATGCCAATGAGCCCTGCAAGGTTAAGAACGTGTTCATTGCATGTCACAAAATCTAGAGCCCTGAGGATCTCAGCAACACCTTGACCCTCTGGGCCTTCCCCAGATCTCCTTCTCCTACACACCTGCCCTACGCCAGTTCTGGGGTATAATCTGGAGTTAAGGGCAGCTGGATGGTGCTCTGTCTTTTTAATCATTCCTGGCCAGACAAACTGTCTTGTCCCTCTGCACCCAGCACCTGGAGGGTTGAGACTCAGCAGCACCCCGACCCCATCTGGAGAACTGACCCCTCAGGTTCCCACACTACAGCACAAGGCCTCTCCTGGCCAACTCCACTCCCAGACTCAGGTGAAGGGCCTGGCCTCACTTTTCTCAACAGAAAGTCCAAAGGAAGGATGCCCTCCTGAGAAACTGAAAGGAGCCCTCAGTCTGCAGCAAGGCAAGGGGCATCTCCCACTGTTTACAGCAGATTATAGCCTAGTACCTTGAGGGAGTTCCTGGAGAGGGCAGAGTTCATCTTCTGTCCCCAAGTCAGCAGAGAGATTGCTGTTTGGCAACACAAAGCCCCACACACCAACGTACAACCATCATAAACTCCTCAGACATACAGGGGTACCCCACAGAAAGCATACCAGTGTACTAATGGGGACTCTGGGGGACACACAGATGATACCCCACCGGTCTCGAGGCTCCCTGGCCTCTGGAGAACATCTACTGCTCCCAGAACCTGCTTTCTGTGTCTTCCCTACAGCCTACTGACTCAGGAAGCTCCCTACTGTTCCAGGCACACGCATATTACGATTTCCAATACGTGGCTGGGAGTCACACTGCCTGGGGTCCACCACTTATCCGATGGTTTCTCCAGCCCATGTTTTCACCCTGGGACAAGGCTACTAGTATTTCCACTGTGGAGTTGTTCTTAGTACCGAAGAAGGAATGCATGCGAACCACCACCCACGGAGCCTGGCACAGCTGACCCACACGGAGTGTATATCAGCTTTTACGCTTATGGTAGAAATGGACATATGGGTTAGTATACACACTGCCGGATCACCCTCCCAGCCCCCAACACGAAGACAGAGGCAAGTGAACAACCTAGCTCTCTGTCTACCCCTAGCTGACCTTACTTTCCAATGCCTTCCCCTCAAATGCCCAGGAACCCTTCCCACTTTACTAAATGAAAGCCGGGAAACACACGACCACCCTTCAAGATCCGAGCTTTCCCCGAGTCCTAAAGCACACACTACTTAAGCTGGCTCTAAGAAAACTTGTTCAAAACAAAACCGTGGGGAGTGCAGCCCCGTGGTAGAGCGACCGGGTATGCGGGTGCGGTAGGGGGTGTTCCATCCCCAGCAAAGGGGGAAATAAAAGAAAGAAAAAGAAAAGGAAAAACTTGTTCAAAACAAATGCCTACACCCCACCCCCGTGCCCCCAAACCCCAGACACCATCGAGAAGCAACTCAACCGCGGACCCGCCACTCGGTCCTCCCTGCTCAACAGGACGGGCTGCCCCATCCCCACCCCACCACCGCGCCCCCTCCACCGCGACCCCGCAGGAAGCTGGAGTAACTCACTAAACCAAAAGGGCCGGAGGGGGTGGGGAGGGGGAGGGGCAGGGGCAGGGCAGAGGGGACCCCGAAGGCATCTTGCCCAGTCCAGTCCGGAGGCGGAGGCTGCCAACTGGAAGAGCTTTGAGAAAGCGTGAGGGGGCTCGGAAGGGGGGAAACACGCGCACGCACGCACAGCGCTCCACACACCCTCCGGAGGAAAACTTTCTGGCCGGCTTCAGAGAACTTTCCCGAG
>CABHPQ010148115.1:394-20962 GCA_902168405.1 Peromyscus aztecus
CAGGGTAACCGAGTCCAGGATCTGGCTGGTAACAAAAGGCATACCTTCTATGTCACGATGCTGTCTGGACTTCATGACTGAGCTACCATTAGCCTAGAAGAGAATAGAAGACAAAGCAATATGGTCCCCCCAACCTCAGTGATTCACAGTCTCAAATGAAAACTCTGTCCAAGGCAACAGAAAGCAGATGGTGTTCCTGTGTGAGAGAAGCAGCTCAGAGTCCCACACAGCTGTATTCCCTCTCCAGTGCCACAAGTGGCATCTGATTATGTATGTGATTCATTTCTAAAATAACACATCCTTAACATCACGGTGTGGCACTGAGCTTTTGGAGATGATAAAGCTATTCTTTGTCCCAAAAATAATGCTGCCTTCTACCTACTCAGGAAATTAAGTCAGCAAAGAAAAGAACACGGTGTTCTTAATCAGCACCAAGAGTTTCTTTGATAACTGGGGAAAGCAACACAAATAATAAAAGTTCATAACAACAATTGATATCAGAATTCAGTAGCTTAGAGGTTATGTCAATATTGGATTGGCTTACAAATCAAGGTAATGGTTGAAAGGACAACCTCTGGTCTCTGACAGAACTGACTTTAAGTTTACAATTACCTTGTGACACCAGAAAATTATCCTAGTTTTTTTCTTTTAAAAGATTGTATAATATTTATCTTAGCTGTTGTGCAATGTCAATAAGATTATTAGTAGATATCTCACTACAATAATAGGCACATGATATGCACTTAATTTATAGTTTAATTATTTAATTAAATTACATAATTAAATTAATTAAATAATTAAACACCATGGTCTGAAAGATGTGGGTGTCCTGTGGATTCCCCTGATCATCACCTGCGTGCATGGCTTTGATAATTTCCATGTTGCCTTCTTGGGCTACAAATTGATAGAAAATCTAAGCAATAAATTCAAACATGATTTATCTCTGTCTCTATTTCCTTATGGCAAATGACATCTAATCTATGAGAATTGTTTCATCAAAACACATTATCTCCAAAACGCACCATGTCCAATAGTTTAAGAATCTGATGCTCCATTGTCAGAGAGATGGTTAATCTGTTGGGCCTGGTGTTTTTGAAGTGTGGAAAGGACAAACATTGAATGTTTTCACTAATATGCGTAATCGAGATTTTAAAAAAAAAGATACATAACAGAAGAATTGCTATTTGGGAAGATGAGAGGATCAGTGGGAAGGGACAAATCAGAGCACCTGAGATGGATATGATCAAAATTCTTTATGAACATGCATGAAAGTGTCATAGGGGCTAAACCCGAGTTTGATAAGTGGGCCTCATAGGATGGAAGAAGAGAACTGACTTTTATGAGTTGTTCTCTATCTCCACACATGTGCTGTGTCACACACACACACACACACACACACACACACACACACACACACACTTTTATACATACAAAATAAATAAAAATGTAATAATTTTTTAAACGAAAGGAAATGCCATAAAGGGACTGATTATTTTGTTCAACATATGCTAATTGAAAAAAGTTTCTAAGATATGAATATTACTAATTCTTTATACGTAGGCCTCTTTTAAAATGATGCTATTTGTGTGCAAATGTAAGGCAGGTATTATACAATAGTATCCTGCACTAAGATTTTTGTCCCCCAATTCTTCCACCATTATGCTGGAGGTGGAGTTTTAAATGATTCCCAGGCCGTTATCAGAGGGAGCACGAACTCCCAATGTCATGTTCAAGCTTGCCTGACTCACTGCTTCATAAGTGGCAACTACCAAGTAACAAGCTGGTGAAAGTGCATGGGAAACAACAGCACAGAGTGTGCTCATCAGCATCTTGGTTTATATCCCGGGCCTCACCATTCGTGGTTGCCAGGAGTCTTGGTTTATATCCCGAGCCGCACCACTCGTGGTTCCCGGGACTCTAGCTTTGCAGTTCCCCATCTTTGAACAGCATTCACTAGAGGCTCCTCCTGAAACACTTTTCCTATCACAAATTAGCTATGCAGCTTGAGCTGAGCTTTGCTGGTAAAATTAAGGCTCTTGTCTGGAAGGAAGGCCAGGGGATTAGAATACATATTCTCTGAGGTGGGAGGGATATACGTCCAGAGTATTTTTATGACTTATGCTGAATGTCAGTTCATAGGGATCCCCATCTTGCAAGACCTTGTTGTTTAACAGAATTTTCACTGGGGGAAAGTGTGTCTCTGGGCTGCCAGAGAAGGTCAGGTGGATGAGTCAGTTAGCTGTGCATCAATTTCTACTGCCCTTCCCTCTTGAGCAGCACAGGATGGTCATTCTGAGAACTCACAGTCAGTTTACCCAGACTGTTGCCACCACAATCTATTAACAGTTTGACTGTGTTGGCTGTTTGGGATTTCTGAGAAATCACACATGAAATGACAGCTTTATACTATAAGGATTTTAGTATAAGCAAGAGCTCTGTACTTCCTTGTCTGTACTGGCGAGGCATAACCATATAAGCGTGTATGACGCTTCTCTATGCAGATTTGTGTCATGCTTTGTGTGCCTGTGCTTAATTAAAAATGTGATCAACTAAGCCAGGCAATGGCAAATAGAATGGAAACGCCACCTAATGCTTTTTATTTTTTTTAGAATGAGATTTATTGCATATGGAATGACCTTTCTTCCTTTCCACTCTCTTGGCTAATGTTGTATTTTAGGTGTGTTTGACTTTCCTGAGTTGAAAAAAATGATAACTGTGCACCATCTGGGTTAGCTCAACATGCCATGGAGAGTAAAGAATCAAAGAAGCCTTGACATAACCACCATCCTTCCACTGACAGGTATAGTCCCAAAGAATCTGGAACTTTGTCCAAAGAGTCAGGGCCCATTAGTGTGAGAGCCAGAATTGGGATCCACATCCCACTCTTCTCCGCTATAAAAAGGAGCAACAATCCTACTGAGGGGTACAAATGATCTTAAGTTCTACTGTGGGAGCCCGTTTTTGGATTCCTTGTGGCTTTACCCAGCAGGCCTGCATAGAGGATGATTAGGACCACGGGCCTGAGTGCAGGTGTCTGAAATGGTCTCCACTTGGCTGTGCTTGGGGGGAGGTCTTTTGCACCACCCCCTTGGCGTCTCTATAAATACCCTGGGGCAGAGACAGTCAGGGCCCATTGGAATAGGTTCCAGGCCCTCTTGAGGCTATCCTTTATTTTCTATCTGTTTATCTCCGCAAGATTCTCCGCAATAAATCCTTCTATCTAATATTTCCTGCTGCTCACACTCAAGAAAACTCTGGGGAGCTGTGGGGTTGGTGGGTAAATGCCCCACATTCTACCTAGATCATTTTCACCTATCTCACATCCAAATGGATTAAGGACATCCACATAAGACCTGACATTCTAACTCTGGTAGAAGAGGAAGCAGGGAATATGCATGAACTCACTGGTACAGGAAAAGACTTTCTAAACAGAACCCCTATAGCACAGGCATTGAGACTGACAACTAATAAACAGGATCTCATGAAATTAAAAAGGTTCTGTACTTGGGTATATTACCTAAGTGAAGAGGCAGTCTACATAATGGGGGGGAATTGTTACTAGCCATTCTTCCGGCAGAGGGTTAGCATCCAGAATGTGTAAGGAAATAAAAAACAAAAAATCAAGAAAATAAATGGTCCAATTAAAAATCTGGCCCAACTGGGGTAGGTGGGAGAGCTGGCCCTGTGGTCATAAGAGCGGGAGCGCTATCCCCAACCCCCACCAGCTGCAACACTTGGGAGAGCAGGTCCTGCACCTCACCAGGGTGACACAATAGAGCCAACATGGCTAGCACAGGTGTAGGTGAACCAGCTCCAAAATTGTGACCATAGGAAAGCTGTCCCCATTTCCCATCTGGTGAACCAACCTTACTGCTGCCCAGGCCCAGAACCAGGGTTCTGACTTGTCCCACCCCAATATCCACCCCATCTATGATCTACTGGAGCACTTGAAGGGACCTGGCCTGCAGACTCAAAGTTGTAGGATCTCCACAACCCAGGGCGCCAGCAGGATGTCCAGGAAGAGTCCTAGTGGGGGCCCAGCATTGAACTTGTAGTGGAGACCAGGGGCCTTGGACCAGACGAATGAATGACTCTTTGCAATGAACACTTGCAAGTAGAGATGTATGGACAAAGGGGTATACACCATGTTTTGTTGGGGGGAACTGCAGCTCCCATGATTTTTAATTTCTTCCCCTTTTAAAATTTTTTCTCATTTTATTTTCTTCATTTTTTTTCTCCTGAATTTTGTTTATTCCAGGGTGGAGAGTGTTGCAGGGGCAGAGGGTGGATGCGAAGGGACTGGGAATGAATTGGATCAAAATACATATTATGAAAAACACATGCAATAAAATAAATTTCATTAAAAAATAAAAAAAAGAAAGAAAAGAAAAAAATAGGGCTCAAAACTAACATTTTCAAAAGATAAAATAAAAATGGATGAGCTACAATGTGTACATGTACCAGAGCATCACATGAAAGTCCATACACCTGTTTGTTTGTTGTGTCAATTAAAATCAATAAATAAATGAAAATAAAAAAAATGGGTGAGAAAAAAATGATATCATGAAATTTGCAGGTAAATGGATGGAACAAAAGAAAAATCATTCTGAGTGACTGATATGATCAGTGCCGTGTTCAGACATCATCAGAGAAGCTTCCTTCTGCAGTAGATGGGAACAGAGACCCATCTCCACACACTGTACAGGGAGTGGAGCATTCAATCTCAAAAGGGATGTCTCTATCAAATCCCTCCCCTCAGAGCTCAGGGAACCCCAGGGAAGAGAAAGTACAAAGAGTGTAAGAGCCAGAGGGGATGGAGGATACCAAAAAAACAAGGCCCTCTAAATCAGCATGAACAAAGCTCAAATGAACTCACAGAGATTGAAGTAGCATGGGCAGGGCCTGCATGGGTCTGTACCAGATCCTTTGTGTATCTATGATCTTATGGAATTTCTGAGTGTAAAACTGAGTGGTTCTCTGATTCTTGTGCCTTCTCTTGGACTCTTTTCCTTCAAACCAATAAAAGCTGGTTTGTCTTGTCCAACTCTGATGTGATAGTTTTTATTTTATCTTATTATATGTTATTTTGTTATCTTTTATTGTTATCTCTTAGAAGCCTCTTCTTTTCTAATGAGAGTCAGAAAGGGAGTGGATCAGGATGGGAGCAGAGGTGGGGAGGAACTGGGAGGAGTAGAGGGAGGGAACCATAATCAGGATGTATTATGAGAAAACAATCTATTTCCAATAAAGTGGGGGGCGGGGGAGGAACATTTCAAAAATATTCAACATCATTGGTCACTGGGGAAATGCAATTCAAAACTTTCTTGAGAGTTCATCTCCCCTCAGTCAGAATGACTGAGGTAAAAGAATAATGACAAGGGAAACACCTGTTCACTGATGGTGAGCATTCAGACCAGTGCAGTCACTACAGAGATCGTGTAGAGGTTCCTCAAAAAGGTAAAAACAGATTTACCGTATGATCCAGCAATAATACTCTTGTGTATATGCCCAGAGGACTTAAAATTCTACTCTATCAATACCTGCTCATCAATGTTCATTGCTGCTCTGCTCATAATAGCCAGGAAATGGAAAAATTCTAGATATCCATCAACTGATGAACAGATACTAAAAATGTGGTACATTTACACAGTAGAGGAATATTATTCAGCTGTTAAAAGTGAAATTATGCAATTGGGAGGTGAATGGATGGAACTGGAAACAATCGTTCTGAATGAGGTAATAGCCCAGACCCAGGAAGACAAATGTTTTCTCTCATCTGTTGCGTTAATGTTGAAATTCCAGTTATTCTAACATAACCATTTAGTCCTGAGACAACTCTATGAACATGACCCCCCATGGCTATATGAATGTCAAACCTCTCCGCTGTGAAAGATTGCTAGTCAAACAATCTCATGTTGTTTGAGAGTATTCAGTGAGAAGGTTCTTGAAATACTCAGTAAGTTTTAAAGTAATATTTCAATGTGGCTTGGTGTTATGTCTCCAAGTTCCTGCTTCACAGTAGCTTCAAATGCTTTCAATAGGCCATCCTTTGAGTTTGAGCTTATTAAACAATCAACTAACAGACACAATATACTTGGAAATGTACCACTCTTGAATGGGGGAGAGAGATGCTCTAACACCAGTAGTGCAGTTACGATAGAAGCAATATCACTGTTTTATTTTTATAGATAATGCCTTCCCCAGTCAATCCTGCTGATGTGCCTTGATTGAAATGTAGACTCCAGTCTGGGCTCTGATGTGCACCGCAAAATTCAAAATATACTGCGGCATATTCTTTTACCTGAATGAAATAATAAAACTCAGTCATTTTCAGTTTTCAGTGGGAAAATACTCAATAAATAGTAGGACGTGGTGGGTGGGAGGAGAGAGGGCTCACCTATTAAGAGCACTTTCTGCTCTTGTACAGGACCTGAGTTCAGTTCACGGCACTCACGTGGGGCCTTACAATCTCCTGTAACTCCAGTTGTGGGGGACCTGATACACTCTTCTCACCTCCACAGGCTCATGTGCACACAAACACACACACACACACACACACACACACACACACACTCACTCACACAAATAAAATAAATATTAAAAATGGATTTACTTTAGAAAGCAGGACGTGACTTTTGATGGTCTGTTGTCAATCAAAACCTTAGAGAGGATAATGGGAATTAGTTTGACAACCGCATAAAATATGTCCATGTCTGCAGTCAACAGTCATTCATTTTCTTCAATATGGAATTTATTGACTCTGATAGATGTCATTAATACATTTCCAAAGACAACAGCAATGGTTTTACTCCTGTCCCTGATGTATCTTGATTATTAGCTACAGTCACAATGACACTATAAATGCTCTCCCAGGTGAGAGAGAGAAAGACAAACCAAAATCCTAAAGGAGAAGAAGTTCCTGGATTTCTTCATTCACTACACCCGTTTCCATTCCTTCCTTCAGAACACGTTCACTGAAATACAAGTGCACTCCAGTGTGGAACCACAACAGCTCAAGGCAGAAAACTAAATAATAATAATTAAAAAAAAAAACACAGTATGAGCCGGGCGGTGGTGGCACACGCCTCTAATCCCAGTACTCGGGAGGCAGAGCCAGGTGGATCTCTGTGAGTTCGAGGCCAGCCTGATCTACAGAGCGAGCTTCAGGACAGGCACCAAAGCTACACAGAGAATCCCTGTCTCGAAAAACCAAACCAAACCGAACCAAAACAACAAAAACAAAAACAAAAAACAAAACAAACAAACAAACAAACAAAAAACCCCAGTATGATTATGGAGACTATTGAGAACCTTCAGCTGTGAATCAAATTAGGTCTGCAAGTGTATGTCTTTAGAAGGTTGTCTCCAATTGACCTGCTTGAAGTTAATAGCCCTTTTCCTCTGATTAGCAGATGCAGCATGACAAATCAGCACTTTCAGGGATCAGGTTGGCCCTGAAGTGTTATACCTGTTAGTCAAACTGTGCCCCTCAGGGAATCACGGCGAGAATAAAAGACAAGAGGTGAGTCACATTCTTGGGTGGTCCTCAACAAACTGACTTCAGCTTCGGGACTTGGAAAGTCTTTCTTATTATCCTAAAATTAAAGGGGAAAATCTTTGATTCTGAATTGTGATATGATACTTGGAAGCCAAACAAACAGAACCTAAAAGAATGCACGGTATGTGCTGGTCCTTTATATTCTGATTAGTTATAATAACTCCTTAAACTTCATAGTCTATTTGCTTTACATGTACGGATGCAATTTGTCTGCAGCTCAGCCCAGGGATAGAAATTATATCTGGAAAGACATAATGATTTGGCTTTAAAATGAACTAAAACACTCAGGCTGCAAGCACTAAGGCATTGTTATGTAGAAAAATATTTAGGCCATGAGAGGACAATGGCAATCCAAAGAAGAAACCAGGACATTGGAAAACAGCCCTCAGATAATGACAGCTCATTATTAGGACATTGAAATCGTCTGGGTTTTAAATAATGGTCTCAAACAGAAACTAGGCCACTTGATCTGTACTGAAAGACCAGATCCTTCCACAGACAAATGTTTTGGAAAGTAAAACTTTGGCTAGTTCCTTGCTTTATAAGCAAAGTAAATGGATGGCAGAGTGGTACAAGTCATCTCAGCTTTGGAGAAGCTACATGTAGCAAATTTGATCTTTGAGGTTGCCAGGATTGAAATTACAGTAGATCTTAAGTTCAACAAACCCACTGTGTATATGGACAGAACACTGGCTGTTCTTTCACAATTCCCATAATGCTTTGGCTCCTTTTCGAGAATTGCCTCCCCTATATTCTGAGTCTTTAGTGGGAAGTAAGTTTCTGTGTATGCATTTACAGACAGGTCTTCAGGGTTTGACATTCTTCCTTGTACTTCGATGGACTGGGCATACAGCCTAACCTGGACTGACAGGGTGTTTTGTTTTGGGATTTTGAAACTTGAAAGCATAAAGACCAAGCAGGAGGAATATAGTTAGATAGACCCACAGATTTTTGTTTGTTCGTTTTTCTGAGATAATCACAGGCTTCTAGGTCTTAGCCTTCTGATGCTCTCCATTCTTTCAACCTTTGAATTTCTTTAAAAAATAATTTCCCTATTCCTTAAGAATCCATTTCTGTTACTTGCCCTGCGTAATCACAACGGTTCCACTGTGGATGTTAAACACAGCCCACCTGCAGAGATAAGTCTCTGTAATAAATTTTAAGTTTCCCTACAGAGTAGGGGCCATTGATGACACTTTAAGAATGAAAGCATTTGGAAGGCATGCACACTGTTAGTACTCATACACCTCTGATGCCTGACAGCTAGTTTTCCCAAGAATGAATAGTGCTTAGAAAAATGTAAAGATTGCTTGTAATCTAGTCCCTTTAGGGTTGGGAATAAAAGCCTACTTTTATACCCCCCCAAAAAAAACGCCACATAACTGTACATAAAATTATAGTTTATTCTTACCTTTATTGTTAAAAAGGAGTGCTTTAAGTTTTTGCTATCATCATTTTAATTGTATGTATTTATGAGGCACACTGTAATAATTTGGTACATGCATGTATGTAGTATGTGCTTATCAAATCTTGTAGTTAAAATTTCTGACTCCTTGAATCATTAGCCTTTTTACTGATACGTAATACTACAGATATTTCAATGCATGCATATGAGGAGTACGACACCAATAGGATTGATGGTTTCTATCTCTTCATTACTTTATGACTGCAGCCTTGGAGCCTTTTTATTCTAGTTTTTCTAGATACAGAATGTATTATTAAAGCAATATTTGCTAGTCACACTGTTCTATAGGACACTACGATCTATTTCTTCTGTCTTTGGGTACACACTACTTAACTCCATATTGATCCTTGCCCATATTCCTCCTTTAAAAATACATTTCCTGTTTATTATTTGATAATTTCTTATGTACATACAATGTATTTTGATTATATCCACCACCCTACCCTTTTCTCCTCTAACTTCTTTCCAATACCCCTCACATCCTCTCCCAACCTCTTGTCCTCTTTTCTTTGTTGATTATAATCCATTGAGTTCAATTTGTGCTGTCCCTGTGTGCTTGGACACAGGGCTGTCCATTGGAATACAGGCAACTTACTCTGTGTGTGTGTATGTGTGTGCGTGCGTGCGTGCGTGCGTGTGTGTGTGTGTGTGTGTGTGTGTGTATCACACCCCTGAAGAAAAATTATCCTCCCTCTCCCAGCGATGTGTGACCTCATGATCCTCTCTCTCATCCATGCTGGAATGTTCATTAATTTGCTATCATGAGGGCAACTACAGCTGTTGTGAGTTCGTGAGTACACCAATTGTGCGACATCCGGAACACACTGTTTCACGGTAGTACTTCCCAACCTCTGACTTATGTTCTTTCTGCCTCCTCTTCTGTCATGTTCCCTGAGCCTGTTGGGGTGTATGTTACATGTGTCATATTGAGAGGTGAACATGTCATAGTCATTCATTCCCTGCACTTCAACCAGTTTTGAGTCTCTGTATTAACCATTGTCCTCAAAAAAGACTCTCCGATGAGGTTTGAGAGCTGTATTAATCTATGAACATAAAAGGTAAGTATTTGGGAGGAGTTTTAATACCGTGTCTATTTAGCAAAATAAAGCAATGGGTTCACTAGGGTGTTTGACCTCCCTGGCCACAGGTTCTTGGTCAGGTTTACGGTAACAGGCTTAAATTCCATCTTGTAGAGTGAACTTTAAACCTAACCAGGAAGTGGTTGGTTATACAGCAACCATCTTTACCATTATCTTTTGATACAGATACCTACACAAAAATAGGGCAGAATGAATTAGAAGGATAGTAAAATATTGTGAGAGACTAGAAGTCATGCATTAGTTATGCATGTTTCCTGAGGCTGTATTCCCCTTTGTGACACATTCCAAGCACTGATGTTGGCTAAACTACCTTCAGTTCTCTGCTTTACCAGGAAGCCTGCTAGGCTGCTAAGCAGCTGTGTATCATAAATCCTTTTCTCTTGATGGTGAACTGAAATGGACCTTCCTTTAAATAGTCCACATTCTAACAATGATGACATTATGTTCCACGTATATCTCATTCTCCACTTTGCAAATACCTTTTGTATATACCTTCATTGGCCGGTGGTCAAGTGAATGTAAATTCATTGAGAAATCAAGACAGCCCTGGAGCCTCCTATTAGTACAGATTCTAGCCGTTGTGTATAAAAGAAATGCTATTAGATGTCAGTCATGGGAACCTGCGTTAGCTGCCCATCTTTTACACTTCTCAAAAAAGCACATGGATCTGAGAGGGTAGCCCTACAAACTGTTCATCTTGATCCTTGCTCTCAGTTATCCAGCGCTTTCAGCTTCTCTGTGAGCACCCTTTGATACACATGATCATGCCTAGATCTTTTTACAAAGCCTTTCCTTAGGATCGACAGACCTGCTCCACAGACCGTGCTAACAGTGGCCCCTCTGTGTGGTTTTCTTATCCCCTCCTGTTTCCTGCAGACTCTGGTGGACTCATCATAGTTATGACTATCATCTCCTAGTTATGGGATATCTCAGATCTGCCCCCTCCCCCCCCTGCTGCTGTACTCTTTGAAGTCTCCTAAAGATATATGGGAAAACGGTAAACAATTTATTTCCCAGTTGAACAGCAACTATCTTTTATCCAAGTCAGTCATTAAAATTCATCTCCTTATACTCAATATTGATGTTAATAATTAAGAAAAGAGAGAAGTTGGATACAAAAAGTAGGTGTATTCTGGATCAGAGATTAAAATGTTTTTTTGTTGTTGCCTTGGTTGAGAGAAAGCCAATCAAATTGGAGCAGATGATGGACATCTCTGTCTTAAGGAGGAGGGTGCTTTGCTTCTTGCTTGACACATGTGATTAATTTTCAAGCATATTATTCCTTTATAATATGTATACACATAAAATATTAGCATTTGAAGTAAATAAGTAAAAAATGAGTCATTGGAGTCAGCCTTTAATTACAACAGACCAAATATACTGCTTAGTCTCAGAACCTTTAGGTCGACTGGGTAAATGTTTCCTAAGAGTGTGGATTAATACACAGACATGTTTCCTTAGAACACAGAACTCCTAGCATCATTTCAAACAAATAAGAATTGGTTACAAATAAGTGCCCATGGTCTAGAAGTGAAGCAGACTTCATGTCCCTCCCCCAAAATTATTTTAAAACTAAACCAAGGTTGGTGAGTCCCAGAAGAGGTGAAGGTGGGGGGTCATGAAGGAACTCATTCCACGGTGTCATGCAGATGGTGGCTAACTTGGCTTGTGTTTGGGAGGAATGAAGTATGAGGACTCATATACTGTCTGTCTGGTTGTAAACTTCAAACAGTGCAAAGAGTACAGATTTACTCCGCACTATATTTTTTCCCCCAAATATAAATATGTGATCATCATGCTTTCTTTGTCTTTATACAGTGACTATTATATTATCAGGAGTATATTAGTTAGAATTTATAAAATGAATCCCCCCTCCTCTGTGTGTGTGTGTGTGTGTGTGTGTGTGTGTGTGTGTGTGTTAGTTGCTCAGTCCCACAAGGCTGGATGTCTCAGCTGGTCTTCTGTATATGCTGGAATCCAAAGAAATAGGCTCCAATGCCAGTGAAGGAATGGTTGTGTTGACGAGGTGAGGGTAAGCAGGCAAACTAATGAACCCTTCCTTCTTCCACTGTCCTTATATAGGCTACCAGAAGAAGGCGTGGCCCAGATTAAAGGTGTGTCTTCCTCGACTCAAGATCTGCATTAAGGATGTGACTTCTCACCTCGAGATCTAGATTAAGGGTCTGTGTCTTACAGCCTCAAGATCCAGATCACAAATGTACCCTCCATTTCTGGATTGTAGTTCATTCCAGATATAGTCAAGTCAACAACCAAGAATGGCCATCACAAGGAGTCAATGAAATCTTCAGCTGACAAAAATTTGTTGAATAAAATTTTCTGCTGAAAAATCCAATGCAGCAGTGTCTCTACATCATCTCTTTTGATGTAAGAATGGCTTTGTTTTGCAGAACATTTCTTTGCAATGCTTTTTGACCAAAGTGACAATTCAAGATACTACTCCAGGGTTTTAATAACTTCCTTCCCAGAGAAAACGATAACACAGCCAACATTACTTTAAGCTTCTCTATGACCTCCAAGTAGCTGAAAAGGAATGATCGCCTTCAGATTTGATTTTTGCATGCTACTATTTCCTTTCTTGACTTTATTGTCATACAGTACTTGGGACATTCCTTTCATGGAAAATAAGATAATGATATAAACTCTGAAATGAACACTGGATATACTGTGAGAGAAGAAGTTGAATCCTACTTACCTCTGACACTTACTGTAGAAGCCTGAGAACTGTACTTTGATGCTCTGTATTTACATTTCTCCATCTCGAAGATGGAGAGTGCAGCTCCTGCCTGACAGAGAAGACTGTTGTTCGAACGAACATTAGTGTAATGTTGAAGGTGAGAAGCACAATTGTGTATTTTGTGACTTTATTATTATGATCTGGTTATCTTCCAAGGATTTGCTTTTCAATTAGCTGTTTGGAAGACATTGCTTCATCAAAAATGTACTGTGCAGCAGAGAGTCTCAAGTTATTCAAGTAAGAGAGTACATGGAAAGCATCATGCTCATGGCAGAATGCCATGAAATACTGATATTTTAGTTTATTATAGGAAATGGTGGTGTTTAACTAATGGGGATATGTATTGAGGGAGGAACATAATATCCAATCACAAATAAGAGCATGCATACTCATGAAAATAGTTTTCCATTTGTATTGTGCCCTCTGTTCATCAGTTATTTTATTATCGGCTGACTTGACTTGCAGGTGAAAAGCAATGGTGGGCAAGATTCAAAAATATTAATGGAGAAATAGATCAAGAAAATAGTTCAAATATGGTCATCAACCAGACCCAGAAAATTAATCCAGTCTCCAGCAGGGAGTCTTCACAATTATGACCCAGGCTCAAACTACTAGCCTCGGAATGCTATAACTTGGCACCATGGTGGCAGCCCAAAGCTCAGTGACCTGCCCCTTTTCCCAGGATAGAGCGTTGATCAAATGGGACTTCCCTTCTTGGCATGGTCTTACTTTTCTTAGTCTCTATTTGCAAGACAAAGATTATACAACTGGAAATTATGTGCCCAGCAGCTCACACCACCCCTGCCCCTACCCCATCCAGAATGGTGCATTGGCCAACCAGTATTGTCCTACTGGACATGGCCACAAATCGCATCTCAGTAAACCGCACACAAAGAAACTCACTCATATTCTAAAAATATTTCTCTCAGATTGAGACCCCCACTCCCAGCCCGTTGCCTTCTGCTACAGGCCCTACTCTAGTTACTGGCCAGCCTGCTGCCCACTTACACTGTGGTCAATAAACTTTTCTTCCTATTCTAGTCTAAGGGTTGAATTTACTCACTGCCTACCAAACTCTTGCTTGCTACTGTGGTAGGCTGGCCACACCCACAGAGTTCAGTTCAAAGGGAGGCAGTAACGGTGCATGCCTTTGATAAGTGCAGTGATTTTAGATTAGGAGTGCTGTTTTCTAAAATGCTGGTGAAGGTAAATTCAAATAATCTTTATGGGTGCTTTTAGGATTAAAGAAAAGCTGCTTATAAAGCCTCCCTTACACAATAATGAAAAGCACTGTTGCCCTTGTGAACAGAAAAGACTTTTACTATTCCAGTAAAGGCTTTGTTAATTTAAAAATTACGTATTGCTCTCCTTTCCTCTCCTGTAACCTTACCTAAACTTGTATTTGTGTCATATGTATGATGTTTCATTTATTGACTGAAATTTGATCATCATTTGTTGAAATAACTAACTGAAACAGCGTCAGGCATGAAAACATGCCCTTGATATAGACCATTTGACCATCTACCTTGGGTCTTCTACTGACACATACTGGTTAAGTACTAAGTCACAGAAAGGAAAAGTCAGATTGCTTTCCTTGGAAATGTTTCTGTTTTCACGGTTTGAACATGAAGATTTCATGAAGCTTTGCCTTCCCCAGGACTATTAACTATCATGGCATAAAGCACGATGCACATGTGGAGGGCACCAAAGTCAGTGTTGGAAGACTGACTTCTGATCCAAATATAGACCTAGTGTACAATGACCCCAATTCTGTAGATTTGATTTGCTTGTCTTCAAATAGGAGACTGAGGCTTAGAAAAGCCTGTCATACTGAGTCAAGCCTGTGCTCCATCTTCCATAAGTACCCTAGTACTAGGCTGTATGGCGATATTTTATTTGTGCTGAAATGTGATTTTATTTGTATGTTAATAAATAAAGTTGCCTGGGGGTCAGAGCTAATAGCAAGCCATAGCAGAAGTCTGGCATTGGTAGCACACGCCCGTAATCCTATCACATGGCAGGCAGAGTCTGTGTGTTCAAGGACATAGCCAATTTGGAGACACACGCCTTTAATCCCAATACCAACCATAGAGACCTGGAGGTCTGTATAGACAGGCAGTGATGAGCAGGTCATGTGGTTGGGTTTACAACCAATGAGAAGGCAGAACAGAAAGTCAATAAAAAGACAGACACACAGGAAGTAGGTCTCTTTCTCAGGGGAAGGACGACAGTGGCAGCGAGGGGTAAGAAGGTGGTCTCAGCTTTTGGCTACTGCTCTCTGACCTCTGGGGCTTTTAACTCTGCATTTGGTTCTGTGTTTCTTATTTAATAAGACCGTTACATCTATAAGGCTGAGGGGCCTTAGCTATCCTGTCTATTGTCACTGAATTCTGGAGTCTGTGTAATGATGACCCAATTTCCTTAAGCAATCTGCAGCATATGCTATTCACGAGTTTCTTCAATTATAAAAGACACTGGGTGTTTGCATCCTTAGTGTGAGATGGCCAATCCCTCTGGTAAAGTCCAAACTGCAGAAACCCAGCTTGAATCAAGTAGTACTAGAAGAAAGGAGAACAATAGAGGCAATGATGTAGTCATGGTACACATCTCCATGGGAACTGTGCTGGACAAAGTTTGTTATTGTGTCTTTAGTGGGATAGACGGATGAAGGATAGAAGATGATGCAAGATGGTGCAAGATGATAGTGCAAGTTATCGCACCACCTATCAGTCTATGCCAGAACGATTAGGAGAGCTGTTGACTGCTGTGATTTTCAGCAGATGGAACTCATAACATATTTTTTAAAACTATAGGTGGGGATGGAGAGATGGCTCAGTGGTTAAGAGCACTTGCTGTCCTTGCACCAGAGCAGATTTCATGTCCTAGCACTCACATTGAGTGGCTCACAACCATCTCTAGGTGATCAATCACTTCCTTTTGGCATTCATAGACACCCTGCACATGCGCACACACACACACACACACACACACACACACACACACACACACACACACTAAAAGTATATATGGTATAGCAAGAGTCTTCCACTGTGCAGAGGCTGAAACCAGAGCAAGACTGCTCAGTCATCCTGCAAACTCATGAGCCAAGAGAACACATGCAGAAAGCAGAGAGTTGAGAGTAGTTCAATACTGAGCCATAGTGTGGCCATAGTTGACCAAGACACTTAGAAGGCTTCATTTACTTATGCTGTAAGATGGGGAAGAACCATTGATGAGTTGGATACTTAGTCTCTTCACATTCTTCTTCCTCCCTGTCCCATTGAGCTTTTCCTTCATGCTTCTCCTTTCTCGCCTTTTCTTCCTCCTACACATACTTTTGGAAAATCTTCCACGTGTCCAGGATTGAGCCTGTGCGGAGAAGGAAGGGTGAGCCAAACTGGCCCTTTTGGGACCCGACAGTACAGAGATCTTTATGGAGACATGTCTCTGACATGAGCTTTTCTCAGGATGAGAGACAGACAAATAAAATATAGGTTTGAATGTATTAAGAACAAATTCCAGTCAAGTTGGAAGGAATTAGCAAAAGCACTTAGAAAATTTGGTTATCAGCAACAACAACAACAATTGACTAAATCCACATGGGGGAATGATACGAGTATACTATGTGACTAGCTGGGACTAGAATCTCACCAACTCTGATGCTGTCGTCACTGAGACTCAGTGAGGCTCTGAAAGGTGATGTGACTATTTGGGGGGAAATGGGAACATGAGATGGGAAACCAGGAAGACAGTTAAAGCTTCTTCTTTTTTTTGTAAGACAGATTTTAATAGTTAACATAGAAAACTAGAAAAAATACCCAGGCTATTATCTATCTCCAGGCTTTGGAATGGCAATCTGGTGAAATAGATAAAGAATATGACCCAGAATATCAGCAAAAATAATGGAGAGAAAGTATGGGGAGGAGTTTCCCCTTCACACATTTTTAGCAATGCTTGGCTTTAGAAATTATGTCTGTATATTACTATTTATTTCAAAGTTGTAGTGCTGGAGATAAAACCCAGAGCGTTGCAAATGCCAGAAGTGCTCTGCCACTGAGGTACACCCACAGCTCACTTTCATTCAGTGGTTCTCAACCTTCCTAATGCTGTGACCCTTTCATACAGTTCCTCATGTGGTGATGACCCCCCCCAACATAAAATTATTTTATTGCTACTTCATAACTATAATTTTGTCACTGTTATGAATCATAATGTAAATATCTTATATGTAGGATAGCTGATATGTGACCCCTGTGAAAGGGTCATTGGACCCCCAAAGGAGTCATGACCCACAGATTGAGAACTGCTGCTTTTATTTATAAAAGGTGCATTTAAATAGGGAAAGGCAGAAAGATTATTAGGGTGCTGCTCTAGGCACTGTCCATTACTGAATATGCTGAGGGTGAATGGATTTGTCATCCGACAATCTGGATCTCAATGATCATCTCTCACAGTGTAGGAAATAGCTTTTAGTTTGAAAAGGCAATCAAGATCACCAGTGAGCTGGTGTCCAATGTGGATATTTGCCAGAGGACTCAAGAACCACTGCCAGGCAGGCCCTGGATCACATACAGCATCCCTGCCTGCCTATCTCCTTTTCTCTGCTTTCTCATTCACACAGGGAATTTAGTGCAACTGTTCCTGGCTGCTGCCACCCACTTCACATCCATTCGTCACTGCCTCTTGGTGCTGCGACACGTGCAAACCCTTTCTCACTTCCTGTCACTCTGTGTCCCTGAAATAATTCAAGTCAGCCCTTGTTGATGTTTTGGGTTTCAAAAATTTTCCTTCTTCATGGAGCATATGGGCAGTATCAAAAATAACCAGTGTTGGGGAATGACTGGGCTCTGAGCATCTTGCAGGGTCAGCTGTAGCCCACATAACTTTGGTGCTCATAAGACCATAGCTTCTTACTGTGGGTTGTGAAATTTTGGCAACTGTAAAAGGGTTTTAAATGTGCAGGGCCCCAAATCCAAAATCAAACATGTAATGAATCTAAAGTTTTTCTGGCAGTGTGGGCCCATGTTGCATTGCATGACTTCACTGTAGCCTTGCTTCTGAATTTTTCACCACATGTGTCTACATCTGCCAATCCTACCTGAGACCTCAGCTTAGATACGAAACTGTTAAATTGTGAATGCAATTTTTTAACTATACAGTTCTCTGCTTGTATAGAAATATAATGATTAGGATAGAAAAAACAAACACTTTTAATATTTTTATATCACTGTTCCTCAGGATGTGTATTAGTCAGGGTTCTCTAGAGCAGTGGTTCTCAACCTGTATGTCAAGACTGCTTTTGGGGTGGAATGACCTTTTCACAGGGGTCACACATTAGATATCCTGCATATCAGATATTTGCATTAAGATTCATAATGGTAGCAAAATTATAGTTATGAAGCAGCAACAATAATAATTTTATGGTTGGGGGTCACCACAACATAAAGAACTGTATTAAATGGTCCAGCATTAGGAAGGTTGAGAACTGCTCGTCTAAAATAACAGGCAAGGAGCAAAAGCTTGTTCTTCCATATCTTTATATGGGTTTCCAGAAGAAGCTATAGCCCAAATTAAAGGTGTGTCTTCCTGCCTCAAGACCCAGATTAAAGGCAAGTGTCTTCCCAACTCAAAGATCTGGATTAAGAGTGGGTCTACCTACTTCAAATTAAGCAAAAAAATCTCTCATAGGTGTGCCCTCCATCTTTGAATTTAGTTAATTCCAGATGTAGTCAAGTTGACAACTACCAAGAACAGCCTTCACAGGATGTTAAAAATCAAATTAGTATAATTTGGGGTTGTACTGGATTCAGACGTTTGGTTTTAAATATTGCTTTCTGAATTGCTGAGTTGAGTTTCATTTTAAAAAAATCATTAAATAAATTTTAGCTTGAGATTAGAACGGAATTTCCAACAATATCTGAAATGGCCCTAAACATACTTCTTCCATTTTGAAAAGCCATGTTCTCAACACAGATGATTACACAATCAAAATATTGACTGACTCTGAAAATCATTGGAGATGCTCTGCATCCTGCACTGTCAAACACTCAGCCAAGACATAACATTATGTAAAAACAAGCACTTCCTTCTGATTAGTATGCAGAGCTTGCTTTTATCTTCAGTGGATGATAAAATTTTATGTGTACCATTGTCTTACACGTCTTTTCTGTTTTTCTAATTTTGGTGTTTCGGGACAGGTTTTCTTTGTGTAGCCATGGCTCCCCCGGAACTTGCTGTAGGGACTCAGTTGATCTCAGAATTGTAGTGGCTTTCCTGCCTATCCATCATAGTATTGAGATTGCATGTGTATCCATTGTGCCTGGCTTAAACTAAAGTCCTGTATACTTTCTTATCAGTAAGTATTGGACTTACACCCTTTCATATACCTGTATACCTGTGTGACCTTATAAAAATGTCTCAGGTGGAAAGGAACCTCATGTGGAAAAACTTTAAGAAGCCTTCAGGAATCAGTAACGGAGCTAGGCTTGCTCTCCCCTTCACTTCTGAGAGCTCTGTGCTTGCTCTGAAAAATCCTTGAGCAGGTCCATGTCACATCAATCTTAGTTTTGTGAATGGAATGAATGATTAGCATTCAGCACATGCTGTTTTTTTGTGTGGTTCTGAGAACACCATGTATCCTATACCTCAGCTGTCTCTAATGAGCCATGGTACAATTTCTTGCTTCCTTCAGATCTCTGCCAAATGTCACCTTGCTCTTGTGACTTTTCCAGTGCACTTTGCTTACAATCACAACCCACTCTAAACTTTTACTGCCCCACGGCTTGCTCTGTATTTCCTCTCCATCTCATGGTCATTTAAATGTTCTCTTGGGCTGAGGATGTGGCTTAGTGGTACAGAGCTTGCCTAGAGTGTGCAAGACCCTGGGTTTAATCCCCATCACAACAAAAATCAAAACTATTTGGTAGTTCCTCTAAATTTGAAGAATAGAGAATGCTATGAATCAAAAATTCCATACCTAGGAATCCATCCAAAAGAACTAAAAACATGTTCACACAAAAACTTGCATGGAAGTATTCATATTAGTATCACTCACAATACAGAAAAATGGAAACAATATGAATGTCCATTAAGATGGTTAAGTGTGATATATTATATCTATGCAATGAAATATAATTTAACTATAAAGGAAGAAAGAAGAGCTGGTGGAGGCCATGATGGCAAGAACCTTAGAACATTATATTAAAAGAAACTCATCACAAAAGACTACACAGATTGTATGATTCTACACACATGAGATCTCTAGAATAGATTAAACCAGAGACTGAAACTGTATCAGTGGTTTCTAGGCATCAGGAGAAGTAAATATGTGGACTGACTGCTAAGAAACACAGAGTTTCTTTTAGGATAATGGAAAAGTTCTGGGAATAGTCTGGAATGGCGTGGTAGAGCTCTACAATTATATGAATTGTATGGATGCATTAAACACTGTTGAATGATATATGTGGTAGCTTGAGTGAGAGTGATCCCAATAGGCTCATAGATTTGAATGCTTTGTCACCAGGGAGTGGTATTATTTGAAAGGACTAGGGGGTATGGCCTTGTTGGAAGAAGTGTGTCACTGGGGGTAGACTTTGAGGTTTCGAGAAAAAAAAAAAAAGCATGCCAAACTCGGAGTCTCTCTTGCTATGCCTGTGGATCATGATTTAGTTCTCAGCTCCTGCTCAAGTTC
>CABHPQ010148116.1:0-31061 GCA_902168405.1 Peromyscus aztecus
CTTTGTTTCCGTGCCCTTCTCTGCTTCCAAGCTGTGGTGTGTCCATTCTGGACCTTCCCTGTCAGTGACTTGTAAGCTGCAAGTCGCCGTCATGCCTCTTTCTCCCAATAAGAGGCAAAAGCAACCTTTTACACAACTGAAAATTATTTTTCTTGAAAGGATGACTGACCACTATCCGCTCTTCAGCTCTGAAAATCTCCAAGCTTATGTACATTGGCACATATACTGCTAACTTTTAAAATCAGGCTATTCTACAAGTTCATGCTGTACTGTTGTACAAGATTCTCTCACTGGCAGGTGTCTGCATTGTTGTCTAAGTGGGTCTTATGTGCTAAAATTCTGTAGCCAGATAAGCCTCATCAAATTCTTTAGATGTCTTTAATTTTGAGAGGATGGATTTCTTTCAGTTGAAAAGATAATACTTAGGATATCTCCTAAGTCACGATCTTTACCTAAGTAGATAAAAAGAGAAGAAAAGATGGGGGTAAACAAACAAAAAGGAGAAATTCAATAAAATTCCAGTCTGTGCCCTGCTTTTTCTCAAGTCGATGGCACTATTTTGTCAACAGCTCCATCTGCAGACCAGGGATGGCCATGAATCTTGCTCAGTGATGAGGTCACCAGGCCTGTGCTCTCAGCCTGCAGTTGTCTATTAAAATTTGATTTGAAAGGGAACACCTGAAGTCATCTTTTTGAAGTTAATTTTTTAAATCCATGTCAGGTTTTATATGATTTCTGAAAAATAGCTTTAGGCTCTGGCAATGGAAATTCCTAGAGAGAGGGGCCAGGAAAGAAAAGCCAGCAATGGAGCAGGATAAACCTCCCATCAGGTGTTCAGATAAGCACACAGAAAATTCATCTTCTCTTCTTTTCCTGGAAAGTTTTGGTTTATCTGGGCATTTTCCCCCATGAAGGCCATTTCTAAGCAGTCATGGTTCAGCACTCTTTCTCTGGTAATGTAAGAACAGTTCAGTTCCCACTGCCAATGCCTCAGTCTTAGCTGTTTAAATAATATGTTCTCCTAACAGCAGTACTATTTGTAGTGACTCCACACTGAAGGAAATGTTCAGTGTGGGAAGGTGATTTCAGCTCAGCCACACTTGAAAGAAGTTTTACTTGGAGGTCTGTATGTTTGGAACACTAGAGGGCTGTATAAGTCCTCTATTTTATTTATTTATTTTATTTATTTTTAAAAATTTTAAGGGTACTAAGTTTGTTGAGAAGGTAGAGCTGGGATATAATTTGATTTAAAATGAAGTTTGAGCATTGGAAAAAGCAGACAGAATTAATCAGCATGACACCTCTCTAAAAAGAAATATGCACACATGTACACAATAAATGCATATATGTATGTATTTATATATACTCTTACAAAAGTTCATTTCATAGAATAATTACGATAATTGAAAAATCCTTATTTAACAAATCTGATGGTCTTCAATGGAAATGCACTTCAAGTGGAAAGAATCATATATTTTCCAACATGTGATATATTTTATATGTAAATAACATATTGACACATTGGCATATTGACAGCATGAGACAAAACCAAAGTTATAGTGAAGCTGCTGTTATTGGAACCCTGCTGCCTAAATCAGGTAACAGCTGCCCAAAATACTTTAAAAACATGCAAGTGCTCTAAAACTGTACTCTGTCGATATTACTGCTAGTAATCATGCTTCCATGGTGCAATGGTTTTCAGAGAATTGTTTTGCTAACAGTAGGGAACTGTGTTAGATTGCCAAACTCGGCACATGGGTTGAAACACTGAGGCTAAACCAGAATGCAATAAGGTGTAACCTTTACCAGTTCTTGTTTACTTCAGTGCTACCATACATGAGCATTTCAATACAAAAGAATTAGAGCCTTCTGCTTTCTTTGTAAGATATATATATATATATATATATATATATATATATATATAGATAGATAGATATAGATATAGATATAGATAGATATAGATATAGATACTTATATTTAATTCTATTTTAAAAAGTAGAAAAGCATGTTTATGTAAGTCATTGTACACCTATCCTTAACAAGACCACTATTCAACCAAAGTGAAAAGTATCAGACTGCATGAGCAAATTGCATGTGATCTAAATAGTTTAATTATCATGATGCTAAGATTTCAACCATGATGTGGAATAAGCTATAAATCACTGATGGTGGGGGGGAGGGAACCATTAATTTTTAATCATTTCTAATAAAAATATGATGATAGAACTAAGCCCATTCAGTCAGGGATATAAAGCAAGAGTCCAATGGGTTGTAAAAGAAGCCTGGTGTAAGGATGTTTTAACAGAAGAAAACATGAATGAAATCATCCACGGAGCATTAAAAAGGCTTCCTAATGAATGCTTGTGATAAAAAAAAAAGGATTTGAATTTTGGTAACATGTTGAGATATTAAAATAATGGAAAGGTTCTTAGGGAAAAAGAAAGAATTTGTCAGACACAGGTAGAAAACAGCTACACTGGATTCCTAATTAAAAATTTGTTTCTAAATAAAGGCTTTGGGGAAATTTTATACTCTCAGAACTATCCAAGTAGAAATGGAAAGAAGAAGATTATTTATTTAGCTATTTTTTACGTCTTTTTTAAATTCAAAATAGATTCTTTTTTTAATACAATATACCCTGATCACAGTTTTTGCTCAATCCACTGCTTTCAGCTCCCCCATGCACCTCCCCTCCTCCCCAGATCCACTCCTGCTCTGTTTCCATCAGAAAAGAGCAGGCATCCAAGACAGGACAACTAAACAGGACAAAACAAGAAACAGTAAGACAAGGCAAAAGCCCTCCTATGGAGGCTGTATGAGGTGACACAATAGGAAGAAAAGAGTTCCAAGAGCAGGGAGAAGAATCAGACACAACTGCTCCCACTGGTAGGAGTCCCACAAAGACGCCCCGCTAACAGCCATAACATACACAGAGGATATGGTGCAGACCCATGCACACCGTGAGCCAGTGTCAACCCTGCTTTCGTTGATTCAGTGATTGTAGGAATCTGACTCCCACAATCTTACCGCTTCCACTCTCCCATGGGGTTACCCGAGCCCTGAGGAGTGGGGCCTGATGGAGACCTCCAATTTAGATTTTTTTTTTGAATTTATTTTATTTTATTTTACAATATAATTCAACTTTACATACCAGCCATAGATTCCCCCGTTCTCCCTCCTCCCGCCTCTCCCCCCTCCCCCGCGACCCACCCCCCATTTCCATTTCTCCTCCAGGGCAAAGACTCCCCCGAGGATTGAGATCAACCTGGTGGACTCAGCCCAGGCAGGTCTAGTCCCCTCCTCCCAGGCTGAGCCAAGGGTCTCTACCAAGCCCCGGGTTTCAAACAGCCAATTCATGCACTGAGCACAGGACCCGGTCCAACTGACTGGATGCCTCCTAAACAGCTCAAGCCAATCAACTGTCTCACCCATTCAGAGGGCCTGATCCAGTTGGGGGTCCCTCAGCCATTGGTTCACAGTTCATGTGTTTCCATTCGTTTGGCCACTTGTCCCTGTATTCCATCCATCCCTGGGCCCAACAACTCTTGCTCACATAAACCCTCCTCCTTCTCACCAATTGGACTCCCGGAGCTCCACTCGGGGCCTGAACGTGGATATCTGCATCTAGTTCCCTCAGTCACTGGATGGGGTTTCTAGCACGAAAATTAGGGTGTTTGGCCATCCTATCACCAGGGTAGGTTAGATCAGACTATTTCTCCTGAGTGAGGTAACCCAGACTCAGAAAGACAAACATGGTATGTACCCACTCATAGGAGAATACTAGTTGTGGAACAAGGATGACTGGACGGCTACTCACAACACCAGGGAGGCTACCTGGAAAACAGGACCCCTAGAAAGACACGGGGATCACCCAATGACGGAGAAATGGATGAGATCTACAGGAACAGTCTGGAATTGAGTGGGGGTAATGAGGGGCGAGGGGCAAGGGAAAGAGAACTTGGGGGAGCGGGAGATCCCAACTGGATCAAGAACAGAGAGGGAACACAAGGAATGTTCATGGTAAATGAAGACCACATGAGAATAGGAAGAAGCAAAGTGCTGGAGAGGCCCACAGAAATCCACAAAGATGCCCCCACAATAGACTGCTGGCAATAGTCGAGCAATTTAGATTTTTCTATTCACATAATTCTTGTAATAGGTCACTGCACATGCTCCCATCTGCTGCCAGAGGAAGCCTCTCTGCTGACAACCAAACAAGACATTTAAAAGAGTAAATGTTTCAGTACAAAGTGAAGCATACTGAAGTAAAGTCTAGTGTCCTTTGCCATGTCGACGACCACTTATGTATGTAAACATGGAGACTCAGTTGATACTGATGTAACATAATATCAACATTAAGGAGTGTTAACGTGTATATCACCTTATTTGGTTCAATTGCGTAACTATTTTCACCTAAAATATGACATTCATTGCTGCACAAGGTGGGTCATGTCGGTAACATCTGCACATGGAAAGCTAGGCCAGCCTGAACTAAATAGTGAGTTCCAGGAGAGCCTGTGCTACATAATGTGACTTCATTTCAAACACACACATGCCTTCTACAAATACTATAAGTACTAGAAACTAAATTTTCAGATGTTAAGTATGAAGTTGTGAATGTCCAATGGAAAAAAGAGCAAACTAGGTACATATGTTGAGCTCTGTCTACAAGGAAAGATGGTGGAGTATGGAGAATGTACAAATCTGACAATGTGCAAGCATCTGGTGGTAGAGATAGCTACAGGAATTTTTTTCAGAAACTGGAAAGAAATACTTTGATAAAAAATAGAATAATGCTGTAGCAAAACTTACACAATAAAATAAACCAGAAAACTTTTGAAACTACGAACATCAATTATTTTGAATAAAATGGTATGTGCTAAGTACTGTATTTTCAAATAGTAGAGGTTGAGTAATAGGATATAATCCAAACACTCTAACCTTGACTATTGAGCATCCCTCTCCCAGGGCTGCTAAACTTAGATCCTTCATATTTGTTCACATTGTTTTCTGGAGCTTCTGGTCCTCAGAAAAGCATGCCTGTGCTGCACTCATAGTCATCCAGTGTGTCACGGGTCATCTGTCATTTACTTTGCACTTTTGCCAATGGTAGCTGATGCTTCTGTATGTGTGACACTGACCTCTTCATTCTGTGCAAAATGAGGACCCAAGCATTTTCTTCTGAGCAGTCATTTATAAAATTTCCATTTCTCTGTCTTCTGCCTCCTTCTCACATTTAAGTATGGAAGCCACAATTAAAGCTTCCACAATCTGTATTGCTGAGAATTCTCTCTAAGCCATGTGATGTTCATTTTGCTGGTTCTGTGTCCTGCCTGCCAGTATTGCCTTTCAAGAAAAGAATGGGGGCTTTATAGGAATAAAATCTTTTAAAAACTTTAAGTGTTTTTTTTTTTTTTTTGTAAAATAATTACATGGTTTCCACCTTCTCCTACCTCCATCCAAATCTTACCATGTACTTCCTCTTTCTGTTTCCAATTCAGATTTTATTTTCTTAATTTTATATACACACACATAGTATATATACTATATGACTATATTCCTAAGTACACTAATACAACCTGTTCTGTCTGTCTAATGATACTTGTATGAATATACTTTCAGGGTTGACCGTTTTATTTTTGGATTACCAATGATGTGCTCTTCCCTGGGGAAGACTATTTTCCCTGTTCTCAGTGTTCCTTAATTGCCTGTAGTTCTTTGTCTAGGGTTGAGGCCCATTCTGCATTATCATGTCTATTGGTGTTATTATTTCTCTGTTTATGTTTAAGCAGGTACGTTCATGAGGCTTTATAGGTGTAGTGTTTTACATTCCTAGGATAAACAGTCTCAATGTATATTCCCCGATTCCCAGTTCATACAATCTTTTTGCAACCTCTTCTACAATGAACCCTTGCACAAGCCTAGTGCTTATTAACAAATCATATACCTAGCAAATTGTTCATTCAACAAGAAATATATTAAAGAAGAAAGAATGAAGAAATGGTTATATGAACTCTGTGCACCCTTATCTAATCTTTTAAAAGTCAATTTACATTTCTAGGGCTTAAGTATCATCTATTGTAGCCAATGAATGTGTGATTATTGCACACATTTTGTTGAGTGTATCATTTGCCCCGTTATATACAAAATACAATACTGAAATAATAACAACATGTCAATCTGGTATTATATTAACGAGTAATCTCAATGATGTTTGAGTTACTCATTGAGAAGACAATAGCAAGTTTAACGGAATGAAATGTGAATTACACATTTAAACCTAGCCATTATCTTTTAATAAGTAAAATATACATTTAATTCTTTAAGGTGGAACTAATTAAACTGATATTCCTCACCTATGACACACAGAGCAATTTTTTTATATAGCCTTAATCAATGGTGTGATTTTTAAAAAAAAATAGATTATTTCTATACATATTAGAGATTGAAACATAGAAAAGGATCTTTTCAGTTTTTCTTTTTTCTTTTTAATTGCATTTTAGTAAGGTCACTTTTGCTTCTAGTCAAGACCCTATACACCATCACAAATAACAGCATCTATTGTATAAATCAGCAGAATTTCCTGAAGAAAGTTTAGAATTAAATTCAAGTATGCAGCATACACATTGATAGTGAATTTCTTCCTTAGAGTAAAAAACTTGATTGTAATAACATCCTTAAAGTTCCAAATAAGGACAAAAATAGGTGATGAAAGACAACATTTCACCAGCTCATGATCAGATGTACCTGACTGTGGATGGTGTAACAGGTCAATAAACAGTAATATTGCCGTTACTTTTCATAAAATTTTACCCAAATCACTTTGATAAAATGGTGATCTATAATGATTAATTGTTACAATAATGTACTTATAGTTGTATAAATTTAATAATTAATACTTAAACTTTAATGTATATTTAAGATACATTCCAACTAAGTTTAGGAAGGAGAAACTAAAGTTTGGAAAAAATTATTGCCAAGGATTATGACCATATAGAAGCAATTTGGTCTGTGTCAACTCTAAATTCGAAATATAATATGCAATTATATAAATTAAAAGAATTGTGGTCAGGTGTTGGTGGCGCAAGCCTTTAATCCCAGCACTCGGGAGGCAGAGCCAGGCAGATCTCTGTGAGTTCAAGGCCAGCCTGGGCTACCAAGTGAGCTCCAGGAAAGGCGCAAAGCTACACAGAGAAACCCTGTCTTGAAAAAAACCAAAAAAAAAAAAAAAGAATTGTGTTCTTATATTTTGTATAAAGTAAAGAATAATTTGGTGAACAAAGTTTGTAACTCAATTTGTTTACATAATAAGTTGTGAATTTATGCCATAATGATTCAAAACTTAATTTGTTCATATTAAACATATTATTATATTAAATAGTATACTCATAAATGTCTAATGTGTGAAAACCTAGAAATGCACTACAATAAACTCTATTCTACAGAGTTTTTGATAACTTTAATCATTTTACCAGTTGTTATTAAATAAAATGACTTTATATTGTTTTATTATTTCAAACTGTGAGGAATACATGATACTACATTTTCTGAAAAGAATCAATGAAAACTTTGGTAAAAGTATTTCCTTCCATAATTCTTTAATGCATTTAGAATTAACAAGGCACAAAGGCTTTAAAAGATAAATAGCAATACACGTGGTGATTTTGTTATATATATATGATTTTTATAAATACATCAAATGGCTTTTTATACTTAAAATATAACTGGAAAATATACTCCTTTATGAATGATTCAGGGCTATAAAAGGTTGTATTTGAATTTGGTAGATGGCCAAAATTTGTGTAGATAGCAACACGAGACAAATACATTTGGTGTAGCATTACCATATTGAGAAAGGAGATGCAGTTTAGGTTAAAGACTCATTTTATTAGCTCTGTATTTACTCTCCGGTTTTAAACTAAAAAGCAACTCCTGCTTTTTATTCTTACTCAAGAATCTTTCTCTTCTGAGCCTGTTTTCCTATCTGTAAAAGTCAAACAGGGACACCTATATGGCATGGTTGGTGTGAGGATAAATGAAATGGATGTGAAACACTGTGTCTGCCAACATCATGCGTGGCAGGTGTTATTCTCCAGATAAGGCTGAGAGCATCCAATGGGCTGGAGCAGACAGTTGACACAGGAGCAAAATGAGATAGTGTGATGATCCCTGTGGTGTGTGCTTGGTATGGAGGACGGGCACTGGGAACATTTGGAAATTTCTTTCAGTTTTTTCCTGTAACTAATGCCTGTTTGTTTTTGAAGCCAATGTGGTATTAGATAGCTCCATTGAGGGCAACAACTAATGAATGTTGACAAGCATGACTTGTCAGCTAAGCCATGTAAATTGACAGTGCATCGAGGCTAAACTGGTGTTAGGCAGATAGTTTGTAAGTGCTGCTAGGTAAAAGGGGAGTAAAATATAAAAGAGGAAACACCAAAGGGAAATGTCTTTTAGGCTAGTCATCACCATTGAAGCCTCCTTGATTGTGGCTTTATAAGCCACCTACCTTCTGTGTCATAACAGTCTGTAACAATGTATTTAAATGACAACCACCACTACAAGCAGATTTAACAAGGCAGTACTCCCTAGAGGCACTATAAAATGTTCATGGCAAACCTTTACCATTTGTTTCTAACCACTCTGTGGACTAATAAAAGCCAGAAAAAGCAAGAAATAGGGCGGCAATGCCATTCTCTCTGCAGCTGTTCATGGAAGACCATGATTTCCTCTGCACCTGAGATGTGTGACCATACAGAGTTATTTTTCAAACTGCCCAGGGAAACGGAATAGATCCCAGGGCCACCAATTGCTTTCAAAGCTTCAACTCTGATTCAGCTTTGAAAGTAATTAGATAAAGAAAACTAATTCCAGTTGGGAACACATAAAACATTTCATTTGGAAACCAACATGAATAAAATTATAACTATGGTAAATATACAATATGAAAATCTAAAATTACAATACATTCTGACTTTAATATTTCCATACAAATTAATGTTTTGTTAACTCTCTGTAATGTATGAAATTGCCAGGAGACAACACAACAATCAGAATGGAACATGCTTTTTTTGTACATAGCCTTTAGGCAGATTCAAACTCTGAGACCAAGGTAGAAAGAGGGAAATATGCAAAGAAAGGCTGAAATAACACATTGGAAATAGCTCTATTGGGCATTCTATGTTTCTCTTTCTGTCTACCTCTTTCTGTCTTTTTCTGTCTCTCATCTATCTATCTCTAGGTTAGAGATGATACATATGGGTAAATGGGGAGAATTCAGATAAAATGTAGATAAAGCTGTAGACATGTAGACATCAAGCATCCTCAACAGTCTGTATCCTCCTAAGGGATCAAAATTCATTCTTGAGAACACAAAAATCTTCAATGTTGTATAGTGATGCTCCCCCAAAAGGCATGGATACATAAGTGTCTATGCCATATTTGCATTCAAGTAAAATTTAATTTGGTAGGAATGATTAGAAAAAAAAGTCTCTACTAAGATTCAACAGTGAAACAGTCAGGAAAAAAATCAACCTAGGAACCTTATTAAAGGTTTTTGGTCTATGAATCATAGAAAACTTGTATTTGGACCCTGTAACTATCAAGAGATTAATGATCATGAGACAGAAGGATCATAGCAATTAAAAAATGAAACAAAAGAATTTTGTGAATATGCATACAAATGTTTATAGGTAAATATATATTTCTAAATACATGTATGGTACACATACTAAATATATTGATACTTAGACTTGTCTTGAGTGTAACTTCACAGATATTCATAAAGCAACTCTTAGATAATTTTCAGGGTTCTTCTAATATACAGTAAAGTATGTTTATTGTGAAATAAAGATGGATGAATGTTTACCTGTCAATAGCAGAGTTGATGTTAGAAAAAAGTCAGCATTCTGTGAAGACAGTACCTTATTAGCAGGTGTACCAATGGAAGGTTATATGTAAGAAGGCTTGAAGAGAAACAGAAGGCAGATAGGCAGAGCTGAGGGAAAAGAGGGTTCTCCAAAGCATTGCCAGGTAAAAATCCTTACTCAGTGGCAGTGTAACCTGTTCACAAAACAAACAGAATCCAACGACACTCTGGGTTCCATATGACAAAAATGATATAACGCTCAAAAGCAGCTCAGAAGTAGGTAAACAAAGGCTCCTTAAGTTACCAGGGTCATTTGAAAAACTGGATTAGACCAAGTTAATTTCCAGTTCCTAAAAGAAGCATTTACATTGTTCTAAACAAATAATTTCCCTAAAACATAATGCTTCTGTTTAAAATGAAAATCAAAGCTTAGAATTCATGCTTGGCATATGCTATCTAGAAATAAGACAGCTCGAAATAACGCATTGGATTATTTAATCAAATACACACGAAGCATACTTTGATAGATGACATTTGTTACATGTTTATGCAGGGTGTGGGGGACAGTTTGGATTCAGACGCTTGAGACATCTGCTTTACATTTCTGATGCAAATCCAGCCGTTGAAGATGGAAGAATGAAACAGAATGCAGTTAGAACTGAATATAACCCTCTGTGTTTTCTAGGCCTGTAGATTTGTGTTCGTAACAGCCTATGAATACCTTTGTTTCTGGTTGTAATGAGGAACTGAAGGCACATCATGAGCTATATTCAAAGTGTCTTTGGAATACATATTTTTTCTAGAGTAACATTTCAAAGGCCTTAAACATTTTCAACCATTTTACTAAAAAAAAGAAAAAAAAAAGAGGACACACAACTCACAAATGTTTCCACTGAACTATCAATACTTTATTAAAGCAAGTGTAGTAAATAAAAACTAAACATTTATCAAAAATTAGAAGTCATTTTGTATTGCATTCTGCATGGCTTGCTCCTGGAAACACTAGCTGTACCTGAAGGGGAATGAAGAAAGGGCAGACACATACAGCAAAGCCAGAATGTTGTGGTCTCTGCTTGCTCCAAGGAAGCAGGACTAAGTATGCACAACAACCTGGACATCAGGGCTTACTTCTTACAGCACAAAGTGTGTGTGTGGGGGTGGTTGAAGGTGTGTTACTCTAGGTATAAGGTGCCTGTAGGGAGCTGCTCAGTCTTAGGTTATTCACCAGGAAGAATGCTGTGGTTGCTGGTTTTGGCACTAGCTGATCATAAGAACTCATAGTTGCACACATCATAAATATTTGCATGAGACCAAAGGAAGACTACTGTTTCCAAGGGGCTGTGTCTTTGCAGTTCTCTGCATGGCAGTGCCTAGGTCAAAGATAAATATTTACTCAGGTTTCATTCACTATTTAAACATTCACTCAGAGCATGCATAGTGCCTCACACAGTTACCTAAATAACAAGGTGTAATAATAAGAGCTTCACTGAGAAGTAAGTATTTCAAATATAAAACATAAAAAAAAACATTCTGAAGCTAGGGACTAAAATCCAAAGAAATTCCTTATTATCAATATTTATTGTATGCAGGAATATTTACTGTAAATATAAATTTTGTTTGCTAATTTTGCTTTTTTTCCCCTTCCCAGTGAATGATATTGAATGATAGAGTATTTAAACAGATGTATTTAATCTCATCATATTTTCTTGGATTATGTGACTTAATTTTCTTTTGATTTTGTACTTTGGGAAGTTAATTTTGTTCATATGTATTCTGCATTATTCCTATTTGATAGTGGTCCTTTAGTTCATTTAAAAAGTTGCAGAAATTATAGAATTCCACTTATCAACACAAGAAATTATAATTAAGAGTTTCATTTTATTTTATTACAGTAACCCAGGGATGAAGGTAAGGGTATAGAATTTATTCCATCTTGTCCAAAAATCTATTTTGAAACAGATAACTTTTACAGAGACCATGTTTTAAAAAAGGAACATATGTGGTGCACTTAATAATAATTATGATAAAAAGGTAGGGTTGAGAGGTGATGAATCAGCAGCTCAGGGTGCATGCTGCTCTTCCATAGGACCCAGGTTTGATTTCCAGCACCCATGTTGGAAGCTCCCACCTGCCCATAACTCCATTTCCAGTGAATTGACACACTTTTCTAGCCTTTGAGGGTACTAGAACTCATGAAGTACAAATAAACTCTTACTTGTGCACAAACATAAAAATACATAAATAACTCTGAAAGTAAATTGAAAAAAATGTGCATGCTAACCCACCTAACACCATTCAGGGTCCTCTAGATATTAACTGTGCTGTTTGTATAACAGACAGTAAAATTAGTTGATGGATTGATTTCATTCTCAACTGGCAAGATCTCATTAATCTCTGTCTCTCCTCAGTGAAAAGAAACTTTCTAAATTACCAATAAACAGAATGGTCATTAATTACAAACCAAGAAAACACCGAATCAGCATCTGTATATCTGTGATGGCTTTTGTTGCTTTCTGTCAAATTGATGCAGATTAAACTGAAGTGGCCATTGATGACAGCAAGTGCTGACAATTGCTCTGGACAGAGTTGGTTCTCCCAAATATTTACCAAATAACGTTTGGCTTTCAGAAATGCATAGACTCTATCTTGCATAGAGAAATAACAAGGGGAAAAGTATAAACCAGAGCTAGGTTAATAGGATTCTGTTGTAGTATGAAGATGTAAAAAAGAAAAGGCAATTTAATTTGATGTTTTATTCCATGAATCATCTGCCTTTAGTTAAGTAGAATTTTCAGAAGATCATTTAATTAGATGCATTCAAGACATTGCTATGTATCAGGTGAGCTAATTTCCAAAGGCATTTGCATATAAAAATTATAGAAATTGTTCTTTTCAGCATTGGAAAGAAATCTATGAGTATTATAACACTGAAAGTAATTACATCTTTATATTTCAAGATAACACATTTAAATAATCTGTTAGGGATTTAGTTTTCAAATTAAATTACTGTAACATTAACATTGCTGTATTCATACAAAAATGAGAGTATCAGATACTTGAATTCTATTTCAAATCTTTTCTCCTATTCGTCTTTCAGGGAAATGCAAAAATAATTTTGAACAAAAGAATTAAACACACATGAGAAGGTTATATTGAGTTCATAGAATATGGTAGTCTTTAGCCTAAAAGCTTTCTGAAGCCCATTATTGAATCCTTTGCTTCTGTTTGCATATGTATGTGCCTATGAATGCATATATCATTACATTGTTCTAAATTCAACTGGGGCCAAACTTTTCAAGTATCCAATTTCACCAGGTTGTCATGGTAATTTAGGTAATTGTGTCATGATATAACAAGCAATATCATACATTAGCACAATTACTCGAAATATGGATTGATTATATATAAAAATTGTTAATATAAAGTTTTTTTCAAATTATGAATAGTTATTACAATCTACAGCTGAGAAAATACTAGGAAATAGCAATGAACTACAAGGTGAACTTGATCAGCTCTGTAATCCCGTATCAGAGTGTTCGTGCTGGGTGGGCTAAATGGGATCCAAACCTTCCCAACTGTTTAAATTTCAATTTGAATGTGCATCCAGTTACCCACAATTTGATGCTAGGCCAAAGTCTTTCTGTCTTTGTAAACTGGAGAGGTGCCTCCTCATTCTTGATAGAAAAACCTCAATTTTTTGTGACTACATTCTCAGATTAATTTATAATAAGTAAGTAAAGTAACCAATTGAAATGGAGTCATTAGTGAAATAAGCTGGGAATAAGACCCACTTCATGTTGGTTAGCATAAGATCCCCTGTGTAAACATGAAAGCACATGAACACATACAAGCAGAGTGCAGTGTCCTCTTGGATCATGTACTGCATGGCACAAAGAATAGTTTGCAAACTATATTTTAAGTGTTCTAGAATGTTATTCTATTAATTTTGAGACAGAGAGACTGTTCAATTGTTCTTAGCTGATGCTTTTAAAATACGGACATATTTAGTAACTTTCTGTGTATGTGTATACATGAGATTATGTATGTGCACAATATGTAGGAAGGAACCCATAGAGATCAGAATAGAATCCCAAGAACTAGAATACTGGGTGATTATCAGCCACTATGTGGTTTATTGGAAGTGAATCTTTGATCTCTGCAAGATTAATAATGATTTTAACTGCTGATCATCTCTCCAGTATGCATGATGCAATTTTTTTATTGAGACTATGACCTTCATATAAAACTCACAAAAAGCATGTATTATGTAGACCCTAGGGAACCTATTTCTTTGTACATGTGAATGTATTCATACTTACTGTCATGTTTAAATTACATGACTGTGTATCAGTCTAGTAACTACATCAAATCCCTATAAACAGCAGAGTGCAAATTGTAGTAAAATATTTCCCACTTTCTTATTTCTAACACAGTAACTTATACTATGTTCTTCATCAACAAATAGTATTTCTTTTATTATATATCTATTCTAATTAAAGGGAGTCTTATCATGATTGATGATATGAAATAGATACACTTTCATATGTGTTCTCCAGTTTGACTTTGCTGATTATTAGCCCATTCATTTCACACTTAAATTTATTATTGCATATGTAAGACATATTTGAAATTGTTACCAAAATAAATGTTTATAAATATTAATTGTTCTGTAAAACCATAGTTTCTCATTCTGATATGTATCTTCTACCTCTATAAAAGAGCTCATATATACACATATATATATATATTTATATATTTATGTATGATAATGAATAAATGATTTCTGTATAAGTCATAGGTATTTTGACTCAATTTTGGTTCATGAATTTAAATTAGCACCCAATTTTGAAGAGTGCTCTTAGTAGAATATTGGATATAAGACTTACATGCTGTAGATCTATGTGTTTCTAAAATCCATTTCACTAATTGCATTATAAACATTCTTATACTCTTCCTGACTATTGATTCACAATAAAAAGGAAATCACTGTTTCTAATTATTCATAATATTGAAATTATTTTTAAACAAATATTGAAAAGTAAAGCAGCACTTTAAGGAAACCAAAGACCTGGCGAAAGTTCTCACCAGGAAAACATGCTTGCCTCCAAGCCTGTGGGACCTTAAATTGCCCCAGAATCTATGTAATTAAAGAGTGAAATGACTTCTAAAACTTGCTATATGACCTCCAAACACTGCAACTGCAATGCATATGCATACACACAAATTTTACTATTAGGAAACAGAATTATCACTAAAGTGAAATATTAAATAAGCAATTAAAATGTCTCCACTTTTACACATGATGACTACCAAGTTTTAGACATTCTTAACATGTTTAGATACCTTTTCATGTAACTTATTATCCTATACTGAACATAGTAGAGTTCTTCTTTATATACTGTAAAAAAAAAAAAAAGAAAAAAAGAAAAGAAAAGAAACCACTATTGACAGGTAGCTTTTTATAAGTTGACATAGACAAGCATTTCTTCTCATTTCAAGATACTTCAAATGAATTTCCCATTGATTAGATAACATTTATAAGAATTCTATTATCTTAAAATTGCAGTCTGAACATCGTGTTTATGTTTTTTTTTTTTAAATTGCTTGATAGAGAAGTTAAGATGACAGGTACCCTGATGGCTGCTACCCTTTAATGATTTTTTTAACCATAGGCAATCCATTAACCTTCAAGGCATTTCTCTATCACTATGTATAGCTTCTCGAGTTTGATCTATAAGAACTTTTAATCCACATACAGACTTTGAGGAGTTTGAAAATGAATGAATATTGATGCATAAATAGATGTTAAAGTCCTTATAGGAGAAAGGAGAATAACCATCTAAATTATTTTAGGTTTGCTAGCTGCGTTGACAATTTTATAGAAAATACCATTTCTGAAAATTGAAGGTCTGTAGTTTTATGCCTGTAGCACTTAGAAAAACATATTATAAGAACTAAACAAGTATGCTTAACAGTTACCGAATGAGAGTCAGCTACTTATATTCAAGCACAAAAATGGCGTGTGATACGACAGAATTATGTGCAGATTCTCCCTTAACCAATTATGACTCACGTGTTCTTAGACATATGTATAACCTTTGTATAAGCTTCAATGTTTTCAGGATAGATTTTGTTACTTAAGAATTATGAGCATGATTGTTGACCAAGCATGCCTAACTTGCTTTTGAAGTATTTGTAGTGCTTTAAGCAACTCATTGGTATTGATTAAAAACAAAACCTATGATTCATCATATTGAACAGAATTTCAGTCTATGGGATGGCTCCATGGATAAAGGTGCTTGCTGACGAATCTTACTATCTAGTTGAATTTGATCCCTGGGTCCTACTGTACAGATGGAGTGAACCGAATTCTGCAAGCTGTTCTCTGATATCCACACACATGCTGGGGCTTGCCTCACTGTCATTAAACAAACAAAAGGAAATACATACACATACACATGCATGCATACATACATGCATGTAGTTTAGACATTTTAAAGACATTTCATTTTGAAATTACATAATGTGTTACCAGTGAACAGTAGTAATTTTAATTCTTCTTCAGAAGATATAGTATTCAATGAATCACGCTGAAATACAAAGTAAATGGATTTCCATTATTCTTCAAAAATACTGTGCTAGGGTAAAAGTCACCTGGGATGTCAAGCAATCCATCATGAGGTGAGAGATATTGAAACAGGGAATTTTCATGATATATATATTAAGGCAAAATAAATAACATACAGACTGACAGAGATAGGTGCTCCTTGAAAATTTGGAACTGAAACATAGCACTTATTTCTAAAGCTTTAAATTGTCTAGATGCACTTCTAAGTTTTCCTAAGACATGTGTGTGGAGAGTGGTAGGAAATAATTGGGATGACTCTGTTATATTTAAATTCCTTAATATAGTGCCAAGATTAGGACCATTGTTTTATTTGGGGTACATATTATGAAAAATAAATACAAGAAATTAAGCACCTATGTTCAAAAATATGAAAGTATACATAAGGTACTTTGCAGAAGAATGTGAATATTTTGTTGCTAAAGCTATAAAGAAATGTCCAGGTCTTACCATTTGGAAGAAAGATGAGAAATTAAGGTATTTAGTCTATTAAGTCACTTCTAAACTCTGGGCTAGACGATTTAATTCTCCCCAGTCACTAGACATAGTAGATGTCATAATCACTATGTTAGTGGAAAGGTACCCAAGGCAAATTTCAGTTAAGTTGCTGTTTCCTACAACGTGTTAGTTATCCAAACTGAGGAATGAAAGTTTCATCTTGGGACTACCTTGGTCATGAATGTAGACCAGTGTCTAAATTGAGCCTGTTTACCACTCTGCTTTGCAAGTGTTGAACAGTGTCTGTAATATAAGTATGTGATGCTCAGACGTACTTCCAGATAAAACACCCATACACATAAAATAAAAAATAGAATTAAAGGAATACATAAATCACAAAAGATTTCTCAGTACAATTTTTTTGCAAATTCTTTTAATTTACCAGTCTGAGAGATAGATTTGCATTCATTATTTATCTTTACAATATTATTCAAAGTTGCATGGTAGTGATTTGTACAGTTTCAGAACAATCAGTTTCATGAACAAAAATCAAACCAGGAATAAAGATATAACCCCGAATCTTCTAAAGAACACAGCTCAAATCAGTATGGCGGTTTCTTGGAAAATTGGGAATCAATCTACCTCAAGACCCAGCTATACCACTCTTGGGCATACACCCAAGGAATACGCAATCATACCACAAGGACACATGCTCAACTATGTTCATAGCAGCATTATTCATAATACCCAGAACCTAGAAATTACCTAGATGTCCCTCAACTGAAGAATGGATAATATATATATACACAATGGAGTACTACACAGTAGAGAAAAATATTGACATCATGAAATTTTCAGGCAAATGGATGGAACTAGAAAATATCATCCTGAGTGAGGTAACCCAAATACAGAAGGACAAACATGGTATGTACCCACTCATAAGTGGATACTAGATATAAAACAAAGGGTAATCAGGCAACAACCCACAACTCCAAAGAAATACCAGGGAAGACCCAAAGAGGGATGCATGGATCACCCTGGGAAGGGGAAATAGATGAGTTCATGAGTAAACAGGGGATGAGGGGTGGGCAATGGAGGGTAGGGGATGGGGGATGAGAACATGAGGGAGTAGAATGGTCAAGTTGGAACAGGGATGGAATGGGAAAGCAATGAGAGAGATACCATGATAGAGACATCATGGAGATAGAGAAAAGCCCGGTGCTAGGGAAATTGCCAGGAATCCCAAGGGATGAACCCAGCTTGGGCTACTAGCAATAGTGGAGAGGGTGCCTGAACTGAACTGGCTTGCCCCAGTGATCTGATTGGTGAATACCCTGTCATCACAGAACTTTTCTCCAATGACTGATGGAAGCAGATACAGAGATCCACAACCAATCACTAGACAGAGCTCCAGGTGTCCAGTCAAAGAGAGAGGAGGGATTCTATGAACAAGTGCATCAGGATCATGATGGGAAAACATGCAGGGACGACCAAACCAAACTAGAGGGAACTCATGAAAGTTGGATCAATGGCTGTGGAGCCTGCATGGGACTGGACTGGGCCCTCTGAATGGCGAGACAGTTGTGTTGCTTGATCTACTTGGGAGGCTCCCTGGCGGTAGGGTCAGAATCCATCTCTGGTGCATGAGCCCACTTTGTGGAGCCCACTACCTATGATGGGACAACGTATGCAGCTTTGAGGCAGGGGGAAGGGCTTGGACTTGCCTCTACTGGATGTGCCTCCACATGGGAGCCCTTGCCTTCTTGTGGGAGGCAGTGGTGGATGGGTTGGGAGGGGAGGCTAGGAGACAGGAGGAGGGAAGAGTGGGATCTTTGATTAATATGTAAAATGGATGAAAAAAAATCTTAATAAAAAAAACCACAGTTCTTTATCATCTGTGGTTATTGAATTTTACTCTTTAGTTTGTGGAAAGACACAATCTACAAAAAGCAAAAGCACCATTTGCTTTCTTAAAATATTTTCCTGTTTTTACAGATAAAAATGCTTCAGAAATAGTTTGACTTTTCTGTTCTCATTGATCCCTATGTAGTTTCCTGGGATAATGCTACACAAGCCTGCAAAAGAAGAATGGAATATTAATGACATATTTAAATCAGGAAAGAGTTAAATTTAGGATTATCAAGTCTGATTGAAAACTCGATATACTTTAAGAAGTTGTCAGAAAGTTTGACAATGTTTAATGTTACTTAGGCTTACTCCTTTGAAAGCATACATTTATAGTTTATATCTAAACTCAATCTAGGTTTTTATGACTTCATAATAGAATATTTGTTTGAGTTTTTAATGTAATGTTTAGAGTATCTTAGAGAAATCAAATGAATACTAATGAAATAAAACTGAATTATATTAGATACAAATATTTGTTCTACTGGCTAATTAAATTGAACTCAAATATCAACATTTGTGGTGAAGTAGATGAGGTAAATACTGATCTCTCTGTTCTAATCCTTGAAGATAATTATATTCCTTTGATACCGCCAATATTTAAGACAAGTTCTTACATTCAATTTTCATATATATATATATATATATATATATATATATTTCACTTAAAGGCTTTTCTTGGCTGTTGAATTATATTAAATAGCAGAGTTAATGTCATAGTTTCTGTGTTCATTTCTTATGCTTTGAAATTTTACCACTAGTTTCTTGATACAGTCATTTTCTTTCTCAAGATGTACAGTGGAAATTAATTCTGTACTCTTATATTCTGTCAGCATTGTTGGGAAATAGTTATTTTGAGTTAGTACAGGAGTTCAACAGAATGTATTTTTTTTTTTTTTTTGGTTTTTCGAGACAGGGTTTCTCTGTGTAGCTTTGTGCCATTCCTGGAACTCACTTAGTAGCCCAGGCTGGCCTTGAACTCACAGAGATCTGCCTGCCTCTGCCTCCTGAGTGCTGGGATTAAAGGCGTGCACCACCACCGCCCGGCCAGAATGTATTTTTAAAGCTGAATCAGAATACAGTGATACTGAATAAGTTATTGGACTATTTTATTTTAGAGAATTCATATAGTATAGATACAATTTAAGATGTATAACTAACCTAAAAATTGCTATATAAATTTTGAAAATGTTACATCGTGGATATTCCTTATATTATACATCAGAATAGAGGATGATGAAATCTATCTTGTTATAATTTATCTGATAATCATAAATAAACTTTTTATTTTCATGTTTAACTTTATACACTTACATATAAAAATGAACATAGCATCTCAAAATTACTGGCCTGTTATAAGTCTTAAATTACATTGATGCAATAGAATTATTCCTTCAATTTTATAGTTAAATAATATCCAGACAACAATTTAAATGCTATTTTGTAGTTGTTGGATAATTAAATAATTAAATACTAAATACTGAATGCTATTGATTAAGTATTGACTTTAGTGATTCAAGTTGGTAATCAAGAGTGTGCTGGTTTCCTATATTTGCTCAAACAACGCATGAACTGTGGGCATCTTAAGCAGCAGAATTTGATGTCTCCATGCTTCCCCATAGAGGCATCAGAAATGAAAGTGTCTGCAGGCTTGCCTCTTTCTCAAAGCTATGTAGAACAACAAGTTTCATCTCTCTTTCCCAACTGCTGATAGCCTAGGGCATTGTTTGCTTATAGGTGGTATTATCCCTGTGGGTTCAAATCACCTCCTCTCTGTGTACTTCTCCATGGATGTCTGCCCATGAATCCAAATTTCCACTTTTTATCTGCACTATCTTATAAGCAAAGAGTCTACCTTATGACCTCATTTGGAATTTATTATCTGTGATCTGGTAAGACATTAGGTAAATTATGCTTCAACTTCAAGTAGTTTTCTCCAAAATCTGCCCTCCTTGACTGTTGCTAGAGTTTTCCTGCCTGGCCCACAGTCAGGATAAATCTCTTTCACCTGCCAGTCCCACAGCTGCTCAGACCCAACCAAGTAAACACAGAGACTTATATTGCTTACAAACTGTATGGCCGTGGCAGGCTTCTTGCTAACTGTCCTTATATCTTAAATTAATCCATTTCTATAAATCTATACCTTGCCACATGGCTCGTGGCTTACCGGCATCTTTACATGCTGCTTGTCCTGGTAGTGACTGCTGGCAGAGACTCCCTCAGCCTTCCTGTTCTTTTTATTCTCTCTGTTAGTCCTGCCTATACTTCCTGCCTAGCCACAGGCCAATCAGTGTTTTATTAGCAACACATTTGCCATACAGAACATCCCACAGCACTTGACTCTCCCTTAATTTAGTTCCTACCATCTGTTATAGGATATATAAATTATGCCATAATGTTTAGAAAAAATGTAGGTAGTTTCAGATATGTGTATATGTCTGTAGGTAGTGATCGTGTATAGTATATTCATGTTTGTGTCCATGTGCATGTCTAGGAGCATGTGTATGGAGGTCAGAGGAGGACGTATGATGTCACATGTCCTGTTCTATCATTTACCTGCTTATGCCTTCGGGACAGTCTCTCACTGAACCTAGAGCTAAGTATTTTCAACTAAGGTGGCTAGAGACATCTGCATCAATCCTCCTGGAATGCCAAATGCTTTCTTTCCTCACCCCTACAATATTGAGGCTACAGTCATAGAAGATCACATAAGCTTTTGCAGTAATGTTGGGGAGCTAAACTCAGGAATTACATTGAGCAACAAATGCTCTTACTGAAAATACAACCATAGGTATGTATTTTCAAAGACAGTGTCCAATATTGTTGTTCCCAGGTAATAACTAAGATAGTGATGTCCATACATATTCTGTACTATTTATAATAGAAGTCAAGTAGAAAACATAAAATAAAATAAACTTTAAAATATTATATTTTTCTATACTCTGGTCTAGATATGTGTTCCCCAAAGACTCATGATTTTGAAGTTTGGTTTGTAGACTGTGAGACTATACAGAGATGGTTGAATCATCCACAGGAGCTGTCTAACATAGGGAAATTTGGTCAGAGAGCACACTTTGTTGATGGGATATTGAAATGCAGACTATCTCTAGCCACCCACTTTATTCTCTTATGCAATATGACATAATCTGCCATGTTCCATCTCAGACTCCCTGATGTGGTGATATATTGTGTACCCCAATATATTGTGTGCACTGATAAACTTATCTGGGGATCAGAGGACAGAGCAAGCCACTAGATTAGACATAGAGGCCAGACAGTGGTGACACACACCCTTAATCCTATTGGAAGGCAGAGATCTGTCTAGATCTCTGTGAGTTCTAGGCCACACTGGAAACAGAGTCAGGCAGTGGTGGTACACATCTTTAATCCCAATACTGGGAAGCACACACACCTTTAATCCCAGGAAGTGACATGACAGGGTGGAGAACAGTATATAAGGCTTGAGGAGACAGGACCTAAGCAGCAGTTCAACTGAGATTCAAGGCGGTGAGGACTCAGAGGCTTTCAGTCTGAGGATTCTTGGAAACAGGATCAGCTGAGGAGTTGGCGAGGTGAGGTTGGCTGTGGCTTGTTCTGTTTCTCCGATCTTTCAGCTTTCACCAAAATATCTGCCTCTGGATTTTTTTTTTAAATATAAGAATATTTAGCAATTCATGTTACACCCTGCAAAGTGCTACCTCATCCCTGTGACCAAAGCAATAAGCCAACTGAGCATGGATGAAACCTCTGAAAATGTAAGCCAAAAAAAAAAAAAAAAAAGAAAAAGAAAAAAGAAAAAAAAATTAACAGGTATTCCTCATCATAAACTGATAACCTCATATTATTGCTACATGAAAAGCTCATGAACTCACCCTATGTTTAGTTTCCTCATTTGAAGATAAAACAAACAAAACATAACCTGGTAAGTTAGCTCTTTCTCAATATCGAGCAAAAGCAGATGGTATTTTATGAGCATGGCTAATGATGAAAATACACAGATGACTCACGGTTAAGATTGGTCTTTGCTTTCTTCCATCCCATATAAGTGTGTGAGTTGATATAACTCCAATTAGTATTGAGCCATTTCATACACTCGCCCCGTGCTGTTGCTCTTGCCTTTGTTTACATTCCCTCATCCCCAATCACTACTTGGCATTCTGAGATGGTGGCAGGATGCTCAGGCTGCATGTTGGAAAACACTGCTGTAGTAATTCTGAGAACATTGACTCCATTTTTGTCAACCTGCACCATTCAGACATCTTCAGTTCTCTTCATTATTTATTGTTTTGTAGAACAATGACAGGATAGTTGCCTGTGTTATAAAGAAATGGAAAAAAAAAAGATAGATGATAGAAGGCCACACTCTGCTCCAAGGACATGCAATTTAAGACAGAAAATTCAGACATAAAACACAATGGCTGTGATACTAGTTCCTTTCAGAGAAAACAACTTGAGTTTTCATTCTTGTTTTCAGTGGTTGAAAGCTCACTGCTACACATATTTTTAAAGAACAAATGGATGTGGATAAAAAGAAATGAATATCTACACAATGATTGTTTCTTAAATTTTAAATCATTTACCATTTAAAATTTATCTCCATGGATTAAACATAAGAAACAAAGATCACAATACAACTTCAATGTCTAAGGATGAAGAAAGTCTTGCATTTCTATGATAGATGTAGAATCACTGTTATCAGAGCTTTTAAAGTCAAAGCATGGGCCCTGGGATCCCTAACAAGCTAGGCTAGGCCACCTGAACAGTTAACTAGTCAACTAATGGTAAGTAGCGGTGAGGAGAGGAGAGAAGACAGGAGAAAAAAGAAGTTCCCGAGAGAAGGAAGTATTTTCATTAAATCCACTAAATCTACCTCAAAAGTTTGGTTTGTCAGCAGTAGTCCCTAGCTGGTTCTTCTCACCGCTCTACATTGTGACTATCAGTGTATTTCATCAAGAAATTTTGTCTTATTATAAATTAATTGCTTAAACAAGAAAACTAGAAACCTTGGTGCATTAAAGGGAGTTAGTAAATAGAGTGATTCACTTAGAAATACCACATGCGTGGCAATAATAGTATTGTTAACAGTATTGCAGAGTTCCATTGCCTTTAGTGAACAACATTTTATTGACTAGTAATTGAGGTAGGATCTTGTGACACAGGAGTTCTTTCATGATAAAGAGTGGTGAGCAAGAAAAACAAGTTGAAAAAGCCTCAAAAATATTATTGCCTCCAGGTATTTGTGGCACATGAATTTAATCCCAGTACTTTGCAGGCAGAGGCAGGTGGATCACTATGAGTTCAAGGTTGGCCTAGTCTACAGTATGAGTTCTATGATAGCTAGCCTACATGGCAAAATCCCGTCTTGAAAAACAAAATAAAATAAAACAAAAATATGTTATTGCCTATCAATTTATTTAAAAGGCAACAAAAACATGTAAGAGTCATACAAATGAATTATAACCATTTATTACAAGACATTTGTTGATGTTTTGGTTATGTATTTGTAACTCATTCAAATTCCTACAAAAGGGTATACAGAAAAAATATCCCCAAGTTTATTTTATTCAATAAGGCTGTTAGTAATTAAAGCTATAGAATCTCACTGAGACACAGAAAAGTGAGCTATTTAATTCCCAAACTCCTGAAGCTCATATCTGTTCAAATCATTCACTAGAATTTATTCATTGTGCTTATTGCACTGTAAAATTAGATGTACAAAGAAATATATAACTCTTTGTGTTACTCTTGTTTATAAATCTTTAGAACAAGCTTACACTACATTTATTTAAAACTATGCTTCATGACCGTATTTGCATTTTATCCCAAATACTTAGTTAATACTGCATAGGCAGTTTCTATTTATGATTCATTTACTTACAAGGCTGAATAAAGATTATTCTCTGTTATATTCAGGAGATTTGATAATATATAATCCATTCACATGCCTAGTGCTAGATATCTATTCTATTTGTCACAGTTAAATTACAAAGTTGGGGAAAGGTAATGGTGGTCTCTATAACAAAAAGAACAATATCAAACATAATCACATGTATGTTTATACAAACTCTATGACTTTATAATTGAGTGAAAATGTGTGAAATCTATTAAATAATAAAATACTCTAACTTAGAAGTTGAGGGTCTGTGACCCATGAGCTCTGCTGAAGTCTACAGTCTCTCAGGATGTCTGTGTAGCTTAATTATGTATGTGCTCTTTGCTCCTTTACAAAGGATTTCACTAGATTCACAAAAGGCATCCAGATGAAAACAAAACAAAATTTAAGCTCAGTGTATATATCTTTGTTGCAAAACATTATGCCAGTATATTTACAATTTCATTTTGGAGTATTTCATAGAACATCAAGGTTTCTAAAAATAAAAGAACACTCAAATTCTACAGCACCACATTTGTGAGTACTGCATACTTTGGGAAGAGCTCTGCTGAAGTGGACAAGGCCCATGCAAACATCATTGCTTATATCTAATGGAAAATTCTTTCTAGGCCTTCTTTTCCACCTTTACAGTGATCAAGCCAGCTAGTAAGGCACAGGCTTTTCTGTCTACAGTTAGATCCACTACACCACAGTGTTTTGGGGTCTGTTTTTAAATTTTATTCTCTACCTGTCTTTGCTTAGATAATTCTTTTCCATTTTAGGTAAATCAGCAACAGTGGATTTTGACAGTCTTAAACAGCTACATCTTTGTGTGTGTGTGTGTGTGTGTGTGTGTGTGTGTGTGTGTGTGTGTGTGTGTGTGTTTATAACTCAGAAATTAATACTATGCATATTATATTCATATACACACTGATTTAAAATTTTACAAATGATAGATATAGATAAAACGTGCTACACACACACACACACACACACACACACACACACACACACACACACACAATTTTCTTCAGGTAGCTTAAAGGTATTACTTTGGCAGAAGTGTTTGTAGCCATGCAAATCAAGCAGGCAAACACATCTTATAGTGGTATTCTATTTGTCCTCACGCCTTTAATCCCAGGGAGTGGTGGTAGAAAGGAGAAAGGTATATAAGGCATGAGGACCAGAAACTCGAGGCATTTGCCCTGGAGAGGCATTTGGCCTGGAGAAGCATTCAGGCTTCTAGCAGCAGTTCAGCTGAGAGTCATTTGGTTATGAGGACATAGAGGCTTCCAGTCTGAGGAAGTAAGACCAGCTGAGGATATGGCAAGGTGAGATAGCTGTGGCTTATTCTGTCTCTCTGACCATCCAGTGTTCACCCCAATACCCAGCTTGGGTTTGATTTTATTAATAAGAACTTTTAAGATTCATGCTACAACATCTAGTAGGTGTTCCATTGGAATTTTATTTTTAATGCATGGGGATCCTCTGTCTCATTCTAAAGGATCACAGCTCAGCTTCACATTCTTACATGATTGGTTAGTGTTAATAACACACTTGAGAGGAAGAATTCAATACTTAGCAAGTAGCATATCTTTTGTACTTATTATGACTTCAAGACATATGGTTTAAAATGCTTTCTTGTGCAGACTATTCCACTCAAATCTTTATCCTTTCTTCTCCAGAACAAAATAGTGATCAAAAGCTAGAAAAACAGCAACTTGTAGCTGACATGGGAGGGACCCTTTTTTTTTTCTTGCTAGTCATTGAAACTACAGTTAGGAAGTCCCAAGGAGGTTAGACACACCATTTCCAAAGAGTAATGCTGCTAACAACATTGCCTGGGGAAATGAGGAGATTTTTCAAAGTTCAGAGGAAAAAAAAAACTCTATTTTTTTATTATGAGAAAAGATAATGGGAAACTTTGGGATCAATGTGCTTAGGACAGCTTCTCAGATTACTGCACACTCTGATGAGTGTCTAGCCTTCCCCCATGTAAACTCTGGGAATCAGAGAGAAGTTTCATAGATGGAAAAATGTAAGTGTCCTGAGTTCCTTCCCATGTTTTATCTGGGCAAGCCTTTCAAACTACTTCCAAGAGGAAGCTTAAACTATCACATTACCTGTAGAGCATAGTGTTGGTAGGGATCACTCGGATTTTTTTTTCTTTCAAGTGTACAGATTAACTGGATACAGAATTGAATTCTCTCATATAACATGCTAAATTTATAGACATGTGCTCAAAAACTGTGATTTTTTTGTGTCAAATGCTAACATAATGGTTTATTCTTTCTGTTTTTGTTCCTCCTGAATTTGCTCACAATGATTACAAGTGTCTGTTTTATTCTTTATTAAAGAAGATCTATATAGCAATAAATACCTACCTAATAAAGTTGTTGTGAAAATAGTGATGATAACCTATTTTGCTTCTTCAAAGATGTTTTGCTCCATTATACAAACAGTACAGTTAAATCTATTTTGAAAAAAAAGCCAGGCATTACTAGGAATAAAGTAGTATAATATAACAAATTCATCTCACAAGATAGTCTAACATAAACAGTGATCACTGTTTTTATTGATAATGATATCTGTGTTTTCTGTGATGTCTGACACACGATAAACACAAGATGAATCTTCTGATAGCTTATTCTGGAAGCAGCCAGGTTGGATGGTCAATGCTCTTGAATTATTTTATTGAGGCAGTGAAAGATATTGTGTATCCTCCTAGGTAGTTTAAGAAGAAAACCCTCTTTTAACTTGTCTCTGACATTTTCTATAAATGGGGTCACCTTACAGAGCTTCTGGCAAAATAGCTTTATGAGGCTGCATTGAGAGCATCCAAAAGATAGGAAACCATAGAACATCAGAAGGCAGTTGGAGGAATCTGCACATGAGGAGAGAATGGGACTGCCAGCCAGCTGGAGTCGTGACCAGACATCCAGCAGAATTCCATCTGGCCTGGGCACAGGAACTTCTTTGCAGTCTGGGCACCATTGAGCGTTCCCTGGTTTCTTCTTAGTCTGGTTCTCTGGCTGTCACCTCTCTACTCTGACCAACAGCCTGTTCCACATTTGACCTGCTCAGATTTCTGGCTCTGACTTCTGGATGTGGCCTTGTTGCCATGACTACCAGTCCTGGGTTTTGACTCAGCCTGGCGTCTGCTTTGCAGTTTCTGAACACACACAGCCGGGTGCTCAGTTTCTTGTTTTGGCTTCGTGTATCAGTATTTGCCACTGACTGCGGACCTCTAACCTCCTTAGTTTCACCCTTTGGTATCTGAAGTCTAAGTCTCAGAAACATGTCTGAAGGAGACACTCATCTAGTATCTCACAAAGACACAAGTAAGTTCATCAGAGTTCTGTTTTTTCATTGATTTACTCTCCTATGAATGACACAAATAAATAGGCTTCAGCTGAAAATCACATCCAACATATATAATGGGAAATCTTTTGTATAGGACAGTGTTGGGTTCTCAGTGCCTAGACAGATATTATTTACTGTAGTTTAGCTGCATTTTCCACGATAAGGACTACAGACACAGAGGGACAGGAGTCGAGGTGTGACAAAAATGATGCACAGTAGGAATTCCTAGGAAGCCCTTGGTCATAGGAATCCCTTTGTCATTGACATGGCCCTTGATGAACCAGCAGACTTTAGGTAGAAAACTGAGATTTTTAAGTGTAACTAGCAAGTTGAGAAACCAAGGAGAAAGGTGTGGAATTGGCAAACTATCTAAAGTCATCCAGAAAATGACTAGCTTTCCGTTTTAACCAGATGATTCATTTAAATAGAAAAGTAAAAAAAAAAGTGCATTTACTGTTTGGATGGGTTAGACATTGAGAGATACAAAGATTGTGTGAATAGGCTATATTGTGAAGGCACAAACAACTACATTATGTAGGCATGAACAAGACAGATTACCTATCATTTATAAAGAGTTGTATTTTGAAGGTATTGGAAAAAGCCTAATAGTACATGTTGAAAGTATAGGAGAGACTTTTAAAAGGATAAAAATGACTGATAAAAGTAATAAAGAGATAATATAGGAGAAATGGGCATTAGAAAAGAATGCACAGAGTGAAGTGGACAATTCTAAAGCTAAAATGTTTAGAGAAGCCTGCCTCTGTAAGCATATTATTTTTCCCGGGTAAACATCATAGCTAAAAGGAACTGTCTCTTGAATTCCATAGAGGGTTTTTGACCACAGAATATCATCAAGTACAGTGTTCCCAAACTTGATGATGAATCATAGTACATTGAACAGATTTACAATTCTTGTTAATATTTAGTCATAGCATATAGAGTGTTTATTTATTTTTTTTTTGACAAAATGATGAGCTGTTGGTAAAGGACCTGAAAGTTGTTGAGTGTGGGACAACTACATATACTGAACCTTCCCCTGAGGCTAAAATAAGCTGCTACTAATACTGTCTTGACCTATGCTATTTTTATTCTACAATAATGCAAAACAAGTAACATCAATGCCTTATTTGTCCATATCCCAACACAAATATAATGATGAACTCTAAACAACACAATTATTTATGCAAGCCAATTGTTTAGAAGGAAATTTTAATAAAATAAATATTCAGCGTTATTTGTAACCATTTTTTTTTACTTATTTGTTAATAGAAATGATGGTTGCCTTATGACTCTACAGGTATGCTGTGCATTTTTGTGTGGTTAACGGGCCAGTGAACCCCATCCTACAGTTGTCAGCCTGGATGGCTTCAGTGTGTCCCGCTAGCAGAATTATAGTTGAAAGTCTGTGCTTCTTTTTTTATCTTGCTCCAAGCTCCATGGTGCTCAGCCAACCAAGAAGCTCCAATTGCCTTCAAAGATGACTCGTCACTCGAGTGAGCACTGTGGGGTGTAGAGTTAGATGAGAGTCTGGCTCAAGTAAGAAGATTTAACATATGCCTCCTCTTAGATCCGATCCTGTCTAAACAGGAGTCTCTGAAATCTTAAGGCATGTACACATCTCTAATTTCCAATAGGACATAAACCAGAGTGAACTTTATACATAAAAGAGACAAGTTATTAGTTTCTAGTCCTGGAAATTCTCTTTGAATATGGTCTACAGGTTATAGATCCTTCATGTCAGATTACTTAGAGCTAAATTAAATAGTCATGAAGCAATTATTTAAAAAAAATGGAATTAACATAATTTAAAAAACACATTTCACTTTCTTACATTAGCAAAAATGCTTCCATGTTTGTGGAAATTTCTATGCTCATTCCTAAAGTGTTTTGTTGTTACTACCAAAATGATAATATATTCTCTCTTTCCCGAAGGCCTTCTAAGGCAATGTTAATTCAGTGGCATTTTTCTCTTACGCTGTCAGGTTCTGACCAGATATTTTTTCCTCTGACATTTGGAAGGATCCTGCTGTCTTCAGAGCTGCAGAGCAATATCTGAAGAAGTTTCTTATATTTATTTATTCTTTTGAATAAATATATACCTTTTCAACTACACCTTTTTAATTTCCTGAGATGCCAACTTTTCAGAGACATAACTGAAATATTTTAGAAATTACAAAATATAACAAGAAAATGGGATTTTGTACTATAATCTACCAAGAGATAAGATGTTTTTCTTGTATGTTTGTTTAGCTTCTGTGAAATCTTTAGACTAATATTCTATCAGAAAACTAGTTTTCATTGTTATAAAAACAATGACAAAATGTTATGTTGATTTTTTCCATGTATCACTACATGTCCAACTTGGATGCTTTTTCATCTTAACCTATAAGTGAAATACCTGTACTCTATATTTCAACTGCAGACAAGATGGAACTGCTTCAATTCAACATTGAATCCACTACTAATCCTCTTTCTCACTGTTAATTTACACATAACATGCCCAAATATTTTACAAGTCAATCATCTATGTCTGACTTTCCTGAATTCTTCTATTTTTCACAGAGTAGCTTCAATACAAAGAGCAGACCAGTCCACATATCAAATTCTTCCTCAACATATTGGTCTTTTCTTTGCTTCTCTCTTCTTTCTCCAAATGCCTCCTCAGTCTGCCAGGTGAAAATCTTCCCTCTGCTGGATATGCACTCACTATGCACTCAGTATATCAGACAATAAAGATGCACAGGGGAGTGTTTGGTTGTTTGATATTTAGATCTCATTTTCTATATTGTTGTTGGATCAAGTATTTCACTAGTTTGTTTTTGTTTGTTTATTAGTTTGTTTGTTATTTGATTCTTATCCTCTATATACCTAAAGTTTTCTCTCAGAATTATCAGCTACACTGAAGCAATCAGTTATTAAAAGTTTCCTATTCCTATTCTCTAGCACACACACACACACACACACACACACACACACACACACACACACAC
>CABHPQ010148116.1:31071-54795 GCA_902168405.1 Peromyscus aztecus
ACACACACACACACACACACACACACACACACACACACACACACACATGTTTTACCATGTCACATTAAATAAATGCAGGAATGTAAACCTGAATAGATTACCACGCTTATTTCCTGAATGACAATGAGACTGAATTATTTTAAGATTGACTTGGGTTATTACATTCCAAAGACAGCACATGTTAATTATGGCCAAAAGTATTGGAACTCTAGAATTATGTAATTCAATGCATAAAACAATAAAAAATGCATTTTCCTCAAAGAAGATATACACTCTTCACCATACAATGCTTTGAAGTCTATCATAGAGTCCCACTCTGTAGGCAAGCTTTGTCTCTCAGTGTCTATTCATGCATCAATGCATGTGTTTATTCGGATTATGTTGAACCTAACTGTATCTGCATGTGAAGAAAACTGTGAGCAAGTTTTATCACTCTATTTCTAATGTTTCCATTTCAGTTGGCAGCAAATTATGGTCTATGGCTTGGCTCAACCATGCTTTCATGGTCTAACCCAAATAAACAAGGGCAAACCTCAGGGGAGCTCTCAGTGGTGAGCAATTTTAATTAGCAAATGATCCTGAAGCTGCACATTCAAAACAAAATATTACTCAGCAAACAATATTGGTGCCGCCAGGAAAGGTTGTGTTCACAGCTTGAAAAAGTGCAGGAAGCTTTAGGGAAGAGCTGGTGAGGGGTAATGAGAAGTGTCACTTAAAGTTAGTTCCTGGATCTCAGATCAAAGTGAAGGACACTCATCCTCCTGGCACAGGCACTCAAATCAAAGTGTCAAGCTTCAGAGTTATCTCAGTTCCACAGTTTCCAAGAGGACAAGAAAAATGTTCACTTAGAGTGAATTATTTCTGTAAGAAATAAGATTCTTCATCTGTAAATACTTCGTCATTGAAAGAAAGAGAAAATAGTGGGATAATAATGATTCTAACTAAAATTAGATCATATACTTAAAAAGCATGATTTGAGGAATTTATTTTTGTTGTAAGTTTCATTTAGTTAAATTTTGATCTACTTATACTTGTATCCTTGCTAGTACTTTAAAGAACTAATTTCACTTCTACATTTCTTCAGTTACTTATAATACATTGCTAATAACACATTGCAAATAATGAATAGCTAGGTGTATTTAGGAAACATCACTGAAATATTTGCTCTGAAACACTTTGTAAGAGCAACTCCAATTCAACAAGGAAATGAAAGGAAAATATTGCAGTTTGTCCTGTCCTTATGTAACAGAATAACCAAGGCAGGATAACTTTCTAACAGAGAGGAAGAGAGGGAGAGAGAGAGAGAGAGAGAGAGAGAGAGAGAGAGAGAGAGAGAGAGAGATTTACATCTTAACATATCTGGAGGCTGGGAAGTCCAAGATCAAAAGACTTATGGCAAATGATTTCTTGCTGTACCATCCCATGGTGGATTGCAGAAGGGTAGTAAATTTCAAAAGAGCATATGAGATTTAACTCCAGTAATTCCTTATCATTAATTCATTCCTGATAGGGAGCCCACGTGCTCCAAACTCCTTCTTAGTCCTCAATTATCATCATATCTCAGTTGATGTACAAGTTTTCACACGTTTGTATTGTGTGTGTGTGTGTGTGTTCACAGTCAAGACAGCTCAGCTATTAGAAAAAAATACTTTTCTTTCAAAGAGGTTTTACACATGAATGCATTGAATATTTGAATTTGAACATATGAGTAGATTAGTCACTATAATCAAATAGGTAAGTCCATTACACATATTTTAACATCCATCTTAGTCCATGTTCTTAGATCACCTTATGTAAATGATGACTCAGAAGGAACCTCAGAAGAGGAAGTATCAGAATATAAGGGTCTCAGGTCATGTAAATAAGTATGCAAGACAGCTCTTGCTCTGCATGTACAGAACAGTGTATGGTGAGCATTCATATGCAGTAAATATCCTCTCTTTCCCATGGAAAACCCGTTGCTCTGTAAGTGTTCTCTTTTCTCAGTATTCCTATATGCCTAAGTTTCAATGAGTGGATATTCATTTAATTGTATGCTGTGTAGCAGGCTTTCTTGGACCACCAGCCCCCAAATCATGACACAGAGACATATTATTACTTACAAATGCTTGTTTTTAGTTAGGCTTGTCTCATTAGCTCTTATACCTTATATTAACCTGTTTCTCTCCATCTACATTTTGTCTTGGGGCTTTCTACCTTTCTTCCCTTCTCTATTTACTACTCTTCTACTTCGTCTTTATCTGGCTGGCTGGCAGCTGTCTGTCTGGCTGACCCTATGCATCTCCCTCTCTTTCTCTCTCATTCTTTCTTGAGTGTAGATTCTATTTCCTATTGATTCTCTCTGTTCACCAGCCCTGCCTATCCCTCTACTGCCTAGCTATTGGCCATTCAGTTTTTTATTAGACCAATCAGGTGACTTAGGCAGCCATGGTGAAGCAAATGCAACACACTTTTACATAGTTAAGGTAATATTTCACAGCATAAACAAATGCAACACATCTTTACATAGTCAAAGTAATATTTTACAACAATGCTGTCTTATGGTAGTGAGTTACAACTTTTCCCATTCACAAATAGAAGCTAAGTGACAGGGTGGGGCTGGAATTCACCTGGAAAAGTGTCAGAGGTACTTAAATAATTACACATTACACTTAAATAATTGTTTTCAGACAGTATTGTAGCATGAATCTTAAAAGGTCTTATTAATAAAAAACAAAACTGGAGCCAGATATTGGGGTGAATGCTGAAAGATCAGAGAAACAGAACAGGCCACAGCCAGCTCACCTTGCCAATTCCTCAGCTGATCCTGTTTCCTCATACTGGAAGCCTTTGAGTCCTCATCCAAATGGATCTCAGCTGAAATGGGCTACTCAAAGCCTGAAAGCTTACCCAGCTCTAGTTCCTGGTTTTCACATCTTATATACCTTTCTGCTTTCTACCATCACTTCCTGGGATTAAAGGCGTGTATCACCATGCCTGGCTGTTTCCAGTGTGGCGTTGAACTCACAGAGGTCTGGATGGATCTCTGCCTCCAGAATGCTAGGATTAAAGGTGTGTGTGTGTGTGTGTGTGTGTGTGTGTGTGTGTGTGTGTGTGACCATTTTATGGCCTCTGTGTCTATCCAGTAGCTGTTCTGTTCTCTGACTCCAGATGAGTTTATTTAGATGCACAATATATTGAGGGACACAATATCAACACACAGTATATTTAGGATGCACCACCATGCAACATTGTGACATCTAGAATTGTGTCACTGTGAACCGGATCACCACAGTCCAGTCTATTTAGGGACTTGCCTATTTACTATTTCTACATAAAAATGTAGACACTCACATACACATTCCACATCAGCTCACCCACCTTTGTGAAAAGACACATTACACTTAAGTCCTTGAATAGTTGGAATTAAGCTGAAAACAGAAAATAAGGACAAAGAGGAGCTAAGGAAGGGCAGGCAGGGTGGGCAGAAACAACAATAGAGGTAAATGCTAAGAAAATAATGAAACAAACTTTTTGGGACACAGGCAAACAAAAAAGTCTTTTAGGGGAATGTAGTAGTATATACGTACTTTAAAACTAAAGAAGGAAATTAAGACCTGCTGCCAGAAAGTCAAACTGTCATCCAACTTTTTTCTTTCCTGACAAACACAGAAGTATATGCTGAACAAACTGGGAGACCTTGAGTTCAACTGCACGTAATTGTCGTTTCTATTACATTACTCAGAGATTACTATTCTCTGAGTAATTATTCTATGACTCAGTCTGACTTGGAGCTATGATCATCCCAAAGTGCCAAATGCGGAGACTAATCATTGACTCTGACAGTCTGATGGTGTTGTACCTCGTTCTGGCTGGTCAGTGTATGCACATTATAAGTCATTGGGGCTTACATTCTATGACTTAATCAATAGCTAGGAATATATTTAACAGTAAAACAAACATGAGCCTGTCAAGATGGTGCTTAACAAACTAGCAGAAAGGATGCAAATTACCAAATTATCATGGCACTGACATTTATTATCTACTTTTTTATGCTTTACACTTTTTATACTTTCTTCAACTATTGATGATAATTTGGATTTTGCTGTTTGTGCATGCAAACTGTGCATGCTTATAAAAACAAACAGTGAATGAGATCCAGAAATTTACTAATACAAATTATGGTTCCTGGTTGGTTCATGAAGTCTAAGTGTATTGCCTCCTTTGCTACAAGAAGAAATAGCATTAAGGTGGATTTTTATGAATATAACATTAAAGATAATATTCCTAATGAAGTGGACAGAAACAAATAAATTCTTTAAGATGTTAGTGCAAACTTTTATTTCTTCTGGGATATCAGCATACTAGTATTTTGACAGAACAATAACGTCATAAATTTTAAAGTAAATAGCATCAGTACTTAAACAAACATTTAAAAAGTACACAAGCAAATCACAATATAATGCTTTCTGGCCAAGCTGATTATATGATATATCCCAAGTATAGAATACATGTATACATTTTCAAGAAAATGCTATGAATAAACAAATAGCTCTTTAGATCAATTTCTTGATACATAATAATTTAGGCATTTTAAGTGTGAAAATAATTCATGTTAATGGTATAGAAAAAATAAGAATGATTACACATATACATTCATGTATTCATTGAGGAAGAGCAAGAAAATAAAATTAAATTAACCAATAAATGATAATGACTAAACATCACCTTAAGATAGCTTATACTGAGTAGTCTAAGCTATGGTCTGTAACCAATGCACAAGTAATCTTTAAATATTAAGTGTACATCATAAACTTTCTAAATGTATTTTTATTTCAACCATGGAAATTGGAATAAATATAAGAAATACATAGACACTAAATATATCTCAAAGCAATAGTGTTTTTTGTGTGTTACTCATTATTTTTAAGTGATAAAATTTTGTTTCTAATTTTATTATGTGCTATCAATATCATTCAAACAATTTACAGATTGTGTGCTGTTTTTCTAATGTAAATATGGTGGCAAGTAACAAGAACCAACTCAAACTATTGAAAGGAAAGTAGTGAAATCTATCAAAGTGGAAGATGATTCTTTGATAGATTTCTTTTTTTTTGCAGAATGTCTTTGTTAGGGATTTTATCACTGTAGTAAAACATCATGATGAAAAGCAATTTGGGTTATAGTTTACAGTCCATCATTCAGAGAAATTTGTGTATGAGTAAAACACAGAATCCTCGATGCAGGATTCATGAGGAAGCCATGGAGGAGTGCTATTCATTGGCTTTCACATCAAGACTTACTTAGACTGCTTTCTTATACCATCTAAGACCACCCACCACAATCTGGGCCCTTCCAAACCAATCAATAATTAAGAAAGCACAACATAGAATTGCCCACAGGCCAGTTTGGTAGGAGGATTTTCTCAATGGATGTTCCAACTTCCACAAACAACTTTATCTTGTGTCAAGTCAACAGAAAGCTAGCCAAAATGTATAGTAGTTGGAAGACTGATTATCAGGTTTATAAGCACCACAATATACAAGTACTTCATGCAGGAAATGATTCTCAGTGCTCAAAAAAAGTCTCTACAAATAATATGCCTTTCCTTCCTCCACCAACATGACTAGCTTTTGCAACACACATTTTCAAGGATTCTTGCAATGTGACTCACACAAACTACATTCATTTGTACATATACCTTATAGATGTACTGGATTACAAAAAAGTGTTGAAGTACTGGATTTCAAATTTTACTTAACTGCTGTAGTGCTCTGGAACTTTCGTATAAAGTCACATTTGGGGTCAGAAATAGCATAGATGTTATTCTGGCACAATCCCCCCTGTGATGTAATTTGGGTCACAAAGGGTTCCCATGTGCCTGCCAGTCTCTTTGTTCTCCATTTGGCATCCTTTCCTGAAATGCTTGAGATCCCAACATTGAGAAAATCCCTTAAGACAGAGCGACTTTGCGTGCAGGTGGCCAGATGCCAAGGTGCCTTCCTTTCGTTTGTATTAGCCCTTCACTAGGAAACACCAGATGCTGTGGTGGCACAGGGAGACTGTTTACACAAGGAGAAACTAACTGAGAGTTCATTGAATGCTGAAGTGATGCACACAGGGGAACTCAGACTTCCAGAACTTGTTTGGAACTGAAGTAGCATAGAAGCTTCAGTAACTTGTCTGTAACATTTTTAGATTTATTGATCTCTACCTACCTTCTTCTGAACCCTGAGGCATCTTAATGAATTCTAATATGGATTGCCTTGGTAGTCCAGGCAAACAGTATAATTCAATTGCACACAGGGCTTTGCTTGAGGAAGCTCGGAACTGATGCACTCTTATTCTTGTTCTTGCTCTGACTTGCTCTGCAGCTGGCAAAGCTAGTTCTGCTTTATACTTTTCTTTAAATATTGAAATGTTCTTGTTTCTCTGAGTTGGGGCCTGAGAAAGCAGTAGCAACTATTTTGGAAATCTCTCAGCAAATGGTCAAATCTATCATTACTGGGCTCTTTCTGATCCAAGAGATTTCAGCAGTATACCTGTGATCATTAAAAAATTAGACTTGCAATTTTGTAAATATTACTCCACTTTTTGCCCTAATATGCTATGAATGTAAAACAATTTTCTAAAGTATTAATTTTTAGAAGATCTAACTAAAGAGAAAACAGGGGTGGTATTAAAATTCCCCCACCAATGTTCTTAAACAGTACATGCAGCTTTACACATGTGAAAAATAAAATAAAACAAAACATGCTTAAGAGTGACTTTTGTTCTAGAAGAATGACATTCGGACAGTTATTAAAGGGGAAGCAAATTCATTAGCTTTCAGAGGAAATCCATAGAGTTCATATTTTTGTTTAAGAGAGAACAAAGTACCTAACCAAATTTGTTTTTCAAAGAGCAGCCCAAATGCAAGGAACAGGGAGCATTTCTAATTAGAATGTAATTTCAGACTCCTCTGATTGTCTTTTAACTCTACTGAATATGGAAATCTGAAGTCTTCTCCGTTAATTAACTCAATTCACTAACGTTGGGATGGACAGGCTCCTCACTGGTAAGCTTTAGTACTGTTATGTGAAAGTAGTAGGTCAGTGGGGCTGCCACCATTGTGCTTTTGTGCACAATTGGCTTTGTTCAATAATAGGCCCAGCCAAGGAAATAGTCTGCTGATAAGCATTTCACGTTGATTTTACTGTTTTCCTCTTTTCTTTCTCCTTTAAAAAATTTTCATTTGTTTTGCCAACATGCTTGCTTTTTTGGCACACCTGCTTTCTTCCTCAGACAGTGTTAGTTCTCTCGGAATCAATTGCGAGCAGCTTGCAACCAAATGCCTGATTAAAAAGTTAGCAGACCTTGAGTGCAATTACTTCAGCTCTATAGCACTCAGGCATTAAACCCGGTGTTAATTGTTTCCCATTTTTGTAACGATCCTTATAATAGGATAAAAACAGAAGAGATCATTTCTTGCAGTTAAAGCAGCAGAAAATGAAGACATTCATTTTGATTAATCATTGTAATATGAAATTAAATGCAATTAGAAGTAAATACATTTGAGAATGTTTTTTTGATTCTAACAGAAGCCATCATCCCTGCTCTGTCAAAATATAGCTATAAATTATTATTGCAGCAAATTGTGCATCTATATAGAAGGATTATGTAAGTGATAACCATTATAATAATGAATTTTAGAATTTTTATATTATTCCTGAATTCTATTTTCTCTAAGGCTTGTCATAAATATATGTTCATAATAAATGGTTTGTGTCTTAAACTTCTTCTACACACTAAATTTTATAATCTCTTTAGCTAAATATTTTAAGAAATTAATATTCCATAAAGAGAAAAAACATTAAGAAGAAAGCATGGCACATAATATTTTAAAAACATCTCATTGCTCAAAATGATCCTTAAATAGAAAAATTGCATCCCAACATGGAGAGAACAGGACATGATGTTCCATCCCTAGCTGAGGAGCTGGATAACAACTGATAGCTGCTGGAAGAGGAAGAGTCATTTTACACACACACACACGCACACACACACACCCTGGTGGACAAACCATGCTCCAGTAGAAGACCACACATCCAATAATGTATAGGAAGCAAACCAGACTTTATGAATGTTGAGAAATAAATAAAATAAATTAAAATTATACATAGTGGTTGGATAAAGAAGGAAGACAGATCAGGAGGAGCTAAATAAGGGGCTGATAATAAAAGCACATTGTGTGAAAGTCTCAAAAAACTCAATAATATTTAAATAATAAATAAAAGATTTTTTCCATATGAGAATAAAGGAACTTTTCTAGTTCACATTCTGCATATTTTAGCCTACTTTATTTCATCCATGATCAAGAAATGAAACCCATCTTCTGTAACTGTATAACTGTTGGATTTCAGACTATAATTCTGAATTTTTTTTTTTACTATAAAACTGTCATGAGTTGCAGATCCCTAATAGCCCTCAGAGAAGACACATTCTAGAAAAGAATGAAACATTCTGGATGGCCTTTACAGTGAAAGTAATTAAAACATTTGAGATGATTAGTATGTAGGCAGAGTCCATTTAATTTTTTTAAATGTGAACTTAAAATTCTAAAATCAACAATATCTGCTTCTTTTACTTTCTTATATGTTAAATCAAAGCCATTTTAAGTAGTTTTACTTGACTTACAATATTTGCTTTTTGTGATTTAAAAAGGTAAGATTGTCAATAGTCTCATTTTGTTATTGTCATGTGATATGTTATGAATATATAGATATGTTTTTATTTATAACCGATATTTTGAGTATCATCACATAGTAGAGGTTATAATCAATTCTGTTTTTGAGTAATTTAATTTTTATTCCTAGCTAAAATTGGCCACATTTTTCTTCATGTATGATTTGGTAATAACTCAGATACAATAAACTCAAATTATCTGCTTTCCTAAGATCAGCAGTTCTGTGGGTTGCAAATCCTTTGGAGTTGAACAATACGTTCACAAGGGTCACATAAAAGATATCCTGCATATCAGATATTTACATTATGATACAGAAAAGTAGCAAGATTGCAGTTATGAAGTAGCAAGGGAATAATTTTATTGTTGTAGTCACTACAACATGAGGAATTGTAATAAAGTGTTGCATCATTAAAAAGGATGAGAGCCACGGTCCTAGATGAAACAGCAGTGAGTGTATCCAAATACCATTGCTAAGCATCCAGAATTATTAATCATTAAAGGTAAAGATGACTACATATTTTTATTTCTATTTGTTTGAGTTGATACAGTAAAAATAAAGAGATATTCATGGGGTTGTGCTTATGTTTTATTAACATACACAATCTTGAATTTTACCTTTATTGGAGTTAAAGAGTTTATGTTCTATGAAGGAGTGCAATAAAAGCATCTCTAATGCTAATATTAAGTTATTAATGTATTTTTGCAAAGAATTATAAACTATTGGCACTAGTAATTGTAACACCACAATGTATGACTACAGTGGTCATACACTGTTGTCCATGTTCTTTATGTGAAGATTTTCCTATGTAGCTTGGGTATTTCTATATCAAGTGTTAACTTTTACTATACCTTGAGTTTCTCCTTCATAGCTCCAACTACATGTGTAATTATTTGTTCCATTCCATTTAACTTCCTGGAGTAAAGCTCCATGAGTGGAATGACTGATAAATGTGACAAACAAGGTCTTCAGTATCAAACAGAGTCCCTGAAAGAAAGAAGGTTAACCTTTCTGTTGAGCAACTAAATAAAGTGCTCTAGAAAGCTTTTGACTTATTTATTGTCAAGCCTCTTTTCTTGGCCATGTAAGAAATACATACACCACAAGATGAAGTTTTGGTCATCACTTAGCTGCATGAGTATAACAAAATCCCATATTTCCTGCCACAAAAACAAGTGTAAAGCTGATTGGAGCAGGCAGTAGACAATGAAGAATACCTATGTATCATAAATGATTTACAAAGGGATATGAAAGCAAACTTTTTGCATGTTTATAAGCTCCATAAAAGTTTGCAGACAAAGACCCTCAACTTTGAAAGGTGTTTCACTGTTCCTTAAGAGTGATATTAATGGGCATTAGGACTCTTTAAAATATCAATAAAAAAGGAAAGAAACATTTTAAGTAGATATTCTTGCACACTTAAAAGTAGTGTCCTCTATAAGGTGTTACAGAGTGCATGGGTGTAGCTAGAGTTTTCCTGTCTGGCCCACAGTCAGGACAAATCTCTGTCACCCACCAGTCCCACAGCCTCTCAGACCCAACCAAGTAAACACAGAGACTTATATTGTTTAAACTGTTTAGCCTAATGGCTCAGGCTTCTAGCTATCTAGTTCTTACATCTTAAATTAATCCATTTCTATAAATTTATACCTTGCCACGTGGCTCGTGGCTTACCAGCATCTTCACATGCTGCTAGTCATGGCGGCGGCCGGCAGTGTCTCCCTCCACCTTCCTGTTCTCTCAATTCTCCTCTCTGTTAGTCCCGCCTATACTTCCTGCCTGGCCACTGGCCAATCAGTGTTTTATTTATTGACCAATCAGAGCAATTTGACATACAGATCATCCCACAGCACATGGGATTAGAGTCTTGGGCAAGCCTTTGAGTTTTGTTATCTGTGCCTATGAATGGAGAGGCTCAGATTGGTCTCACAGCTGGGATCTCAGAAGATGGCTTTGCTGCCCCAGTGGATGTCAGCTTCATGGATGCTGCTGTCCCTAAACAACTTCCAAGGTGATCAGACGTAGAGGTAGAAGATAGTGATATTATTGACTCTGATCATGAATAGGGCTTAGGCACATTTGTTATTAAAGAAAGAGGTATTCATAGACTTGATGTAGTTAAAAATTCAGTGTTTGTACAGTTGATAGCTCTGTGCAGTCATACCTAGGCTGTCTTATTCACTTAGTTCTGACTCATTCAAAGCCAACTCCAATCTCTATTCATAGAAAGTGTCCTATAACCATGGTGTTTTTTCCATATAATTTTAATATGTTTTTATGTTTAGATGTACGAATACTTACCATTGTGCTACAGATGCCTACAGTATTCAGTAGAGAAACGTGCTGTATAAGTTTGTAACATGAGAACAGGAGGCTGTACCACATAGTTTATGAGTGTTAAAAGTCCCACAACCTTGATTTATAAAGAACATCTTATATGTTTGAATAAGGCTGAAATTGCCTAACAATAGATTCTCTCTATATACTCATATAATTGTGTGACACAGACTTTATATCACAATCAGTCCTAATTCAGATTTACAGACATTTGGATACTATAATTTTAGAAGTATCTATTTACGGAAGAATGAAAGTTAAGTCATTTTCTTCTATCTATTTTCCCAATATGTAAATCTCCTGGATATAATGGGGAACTTATTAAAGCAATTAAAATACATATTAAATTAGAATTTTATATAGAAATTAATTAATAAGAATACATATTAAGTCAGGCGGTGGTGGCACATGCCTTTAATCCCAGCACTTGGGAGGCAGAGGCAGGCGGATCTCTGTGAGTTCGAGGCCAGCCTGGGCTGCCAAGTGAGTTCCAGGAATGGCGCAAAGCTACACAGAGAAACCCTGTCTCGAAAAACCAAAAAAAAGAAAAAAGAAAAGAAAAAGAAAAAGAAAGAATACATATTATTAAAATACATTTAAATATTCAGTTGTAAATACCCTTTCCTCACCAAGAGTACCTACTGTCTGCAAACTTTAGGAGAAATTGTATGTATAGATGTAGGCAGGAATGGGGTTATAAGATCATATCCTTGCACTAAAAGTACTATTTTTCTATCACAGTCTCTTAGGGACTATTACTGATTCACTGACATGTTTGTTTGTTTGATTATCGCCTAAAGTGCAGGTCTGATGCAACTCTCATAGATTTCCATATCTATGAAAGTTAGAGATAAAACAAGATGTCTGTGCTGTATTCTCTGTGTGCTTTATCAGTCTATGAAGGCTGAGATAAGATGCCTTCTACAGACATTAAACTCTATGATCTATTCCAGGAAAGGTAATTCTTTAATTTCCAAAGTGCCATCATCTATCTTCTTCCATCTGTCGGACTAGGACATGGACTAGATCAGAATTATTTTCTGTTATGTAGAGCACCGCATTCCATCTTCATGCAGCTAACTCATGAAAATATGCCTGTAAAACGATTGATTTCAGCCTAACCAGAAGGTAAAATGTTTCCTTAAGGAGGACTTTTAGGATTTATAATATTTTAGTTATGAGAATAAGAAGAAAACATGATCAAATATTACAACGTATTTGTGAATGAAGAAATAGGTTTTTTTGAAATACAAATTGTTATGTGTAGAATCTTGCTTGATTTAAAACAGAATAATCAGATACATATACACAAAATAATACTGAATTAGTTTATTATCAATATATAAACAGACACATAAATTATGTTCAATAGAAATTAGATTGAACAAACTCATAGCAGCACTATCGTATTCTAAATTATTTGAAACTGGATTGAAGTATCCTTCCTTTTTAGTACAAATCTGTATAATTCCCTTCCTTGGTAATTTTTCGATTTACTTCATTACAGAAAAGACTTTGATTACAGAAAATATGTATATACTCTAGAAAATGTCCTCATACGTTAGTTTCCTGGACAGAATAACTAACTCAGAAGCCCATGAACCAATATTGTTGCAGTTTTATAAATATTAAAGCTTAAACTAAAATAATTCAATATTGAATATGTATATTTTTTCTGAAGGTTTCAAATGCGGTGACAAAATACCAAGACAGAAAATCAAGCAGGGGAGGAAGGGTTTATTGGGCTTAGACTTCCATATGTAGTTCATCAGTGAAGAAAACCAAGGTAGGAACCTGGAGGCAAGAGCTGATGAGGCGGTGAGGGATGCTTCTTACTGGCTTTCTCCACATGTCTTGGTCATCCACCTTTCCTATAGAACCCAGGACACCAGCCCAGGTTTGGCACCACCCACAATCAGCTGGGCCCTCCCCCATAAATCACAAATTAAGAAAAGGCTCTACAAGCCGGTCTACTACCTGACCTTATGAGAGGCTTCCTCCTCTCAGTTGATTATAAATTGTGTCAAGTTGACATAAATCTAGCCAGCACACACACACACACACGCACACGCACACGCGCGCACACACACACACACACACACACACACACACAGCAATATTATCCAATAAGTTTACTTACTGCTGCTTACAGAATATAAGTAACCATGGGAGAGAGGTTATTATAGGAACATGGGTAGCTTATTAATTCTACACTATGAGAGAAAATCCCTCTTCCTCCTCACTACCTTAACCTACTAGAAATCCTCAGGGAGGAGCGGGATCTCCTAAGTATGCTACCCATTCTCTGGCTCCTTTTTCTTGTCTTTTGTTATGTGATGTTTCCTGAGTACTGCTAGAGTGATTTGCTTGTTCCATTTGCAGATGACCCTTCCATGGTCAATTGTTCTAAGCAGTCTGAGTAATTATAAGTTGTAGTTAACATGGCCCATTGCAAAATAAAGTTCTCTATGGCCAGAGCTGCCAATAGTACTAATGTATGGGAGTAAGGAAAATTACTTAAAAGGAAAAGGAATTTCAATGGACATCATCACGATCATTTAGTTAAAAAAAAAAAAAAAGCTGGAATTTCCTACCAGGATCTATGGCTTCACCAGCTATGTTTTTTTTAAACAGTTTTTTCATAATATAGCTATAGGGTTGTAGTACTCGGTATGAGTATTTTCCCCAGTCCAGATTGGAAAGTACTTGTTTATCAACATAGCAGTACTGCTTTTATTGCTCCAGTGAACACCTCTTATAATGTCTCTCCTATTATTTAAGTAACATGTATTTACAATTGTTGACTACAATAATTTGACTGAAAATGATGATGTAAGAGTAGAACATATATATCATTTTTGACAATACATATATGAAGACCCCAAATATAAAATTCTGAAGATGTTAATTTTAAATGACAGCCTGACTTATTTTTCATAAATTCTTATACATAGGCTAAATTATAGTATAGTGTAAGTTCTACTTTGTTGTTGAAATACTTCTTTACAATATTGGTCCTGAATATAGTTTACAATAAACCCTAGAATAATACAGAGTGCATTTCTGCACATCGTTGTTGGATCTCAGACACAAATAAATTGATACTTTATTGTCTTCAAAAGCATCGGTGAAGTGTTTGTATCTTGACATTCTGTGTTGTCATGTCCACTTTTTAGTCCAATCTTTGTGAGCATTCTCTTTTAACAGAACTATATTTTTAAAATATTTTAATTAAAATAAAATTATATAACTTCTTCCTTCCCTTTTTTTTCTCTCAAACCCTCCCATGTCCACTTTCACATTGGTAGCCTCTTTTTATAATCATTATCTATCATATATATATATATATATATATATATATATATATGCACAAATATATATATATGCTCAAATATATAACTACATCCTGCTGATTCTATTTTTATTGTATGTAGAGTTTTACTGTATGTGCATTATACAGTTTTAGGGCTTACCACTATGCATGTCAAAACCAAGTTGCAGAGTTACCCCTGAGAGATATTTATTCTCCCTTTAAGTAGTTGTTAGCTGCCTTTCTTTGTTGTTGTATAGTGGAAGTACACATGTGGTATTTTTCCCTTTTCCCATTTGTATGTTTATTGACATGGCCCTTGTTTGGGTCTTGTTTAGGCAGCCTACTCTTTCAGTCCCCTCTTTCTTTCTTTCTTTCTTTTTTTTTTTTCCTGGAGCTGAGGACCAAACCCAGGGCCTTTGCTCCATAGGCAAGCACTCTACCACTTAGCTAAATCCCCAATCCCCAGTCCCCTCTTTCATGAGGTCCCCTGAGGCCTTAAGTGCATAAGTAGTACTGTAGATACATCTGCTGGAGCCAGGCTTCCCCGTATCTGTTGATCTCTGCACTGTGTCCAGTTGTCCTTTATGGAATGGTGTCCACATGCCGTGCAATGAGTCTTCTTTGCTGAGGACTGAGAGCTATAGTTACTCGGTTATGAGGACAAGTTGTAAAAAATAGGAACTGCATGCATTTTCCTGAGTGTTGCTCATTATTTTATAGGCTCAACTACAATTTAACGAAAGTTTTACGCACAGAAGATCTCAACACATGTTTGAATCCTGTATTTATGTTCAGGGAAACAAATTATCCCCAGCCCACGAATAACTGAGATTGGCGACTCAATAATGCTTTCAAAGGGAAGATTAAAAAGCCACAGGGCAAGAAGTGATTATCACTGAGAGGTAGGAGTGATTTTTGTTTCGAATATCAGGCTCAAAGTCACAGGGACTGTGTGCAATAAGAGTGAGATATTTTTTGTTATTATTTGAAATAATAATAAAAGTCCAGCTAATCAGACTGTTCAGAACAAAGGCTATTGAACCCAAGAGGAAAGAGATATAAAATCTTATTCATGTTTATTTCAACTAGCTCAGTGTCTCTGTTTTCTTAGATCATTATAAGGACTCATTCTAGCAATGTTGGTGATATGATACATTTTACAGAACACACACAACTTAAAACATAGTTCCTCCGGCTTATAAGACATCTATGTTTTATATTGCACTTTCTAGTATTTAATAACACTTTCAGAAATATTTATATATTTCTATATCTGAAAGTTATTGTTCAGTATATATGCTGAGAATTTCTTGTAGAGGTTTTCTCAAATTTCTATAATTCTAATCATCTTGTTAAGTCTGTAACCATTCATCTCATCCTATTCAACCTTCAGTATTACTCCTAAATTTATGATCCAAAAAGAACATTCCTCTACATAAACTGAGAAAAAAATTGAGGTTGATTTAAGTATGAAAAGCTATGAATTTAGAGGAAGACTACCCTTCAAATTCTCCTTTGTTCATAACTACACTTAATGCTCTCTGTTTTAAAAGTATTTGGGGACATCACTTTTATAATGATCCCAAATATAATTATAATGGCCAATATTATTATTATAACATGCTCTATAAATTACTAATGGTCAAAACAACAACAACAGCAACATCTATTTTAACTATTTCAGAAAATAAAACTAGGTACCTACTGAAAAAGCATGTGGATATCAGTTCAGAGTCCCAGAAACCAAATCAAAAGCCAGTGACATGCATGTGGTGGTTCTGTGTAACTCCAGAAATGGGATGGGAAGTTGTGGAATCCTGAAAATTATATGTCAGGCACCATTTCAACAACAACGATCTTCAACTCCAGTGAAAGACTCTGTGTTGCTAAAGTTTTCCTGCCTGGCCCACGGTCAGGATAAATCTCTTTCACCTGCCAGTCCCACAGCCGCTCAGACCCAACCAAGTAAACACAGAGACTTACATTGCTTACAAACTGTATGGCCGTGGCAGGCTTCTTGCTAACTGTCCTTATATCTTATATCAATCCATTTCTATAAATCTATACCTTGCCACATGGCTCGTGGCTTACCGGCATCTTTACATGCTGCTTGTCCTGGCGGTGGCTGGCAGGCAGTGACTCCTTCTGCCTTCCTGTTCTTTTTATTCTCTCTGTTAGTCCCGCCTATACTTCCTGCCTAGCCACAGGCCAATCAGTGTTTTATTAGCAACACATTTGCCATACAGAACATCCCACAGCAAAAAAAAATGTGGAAAATGATGCTGATAGAGGAAAAACGAGTTCTGCCCTGGGTCTTCCCATGCGTGCACACATATATGCACATGCCTATGTTCACACAGCTACACTAACACATAAAAATAACACACATAACACAACACCCCCACCAAAACTTAGATGACAAAATATAATAAATTGGTTAAGAGAAAAATATGAAACCATGAAGATGATGCAAATAACATTATACACATTCTCATAACATCACAATATCAAAAATTTCAGAAACTTTTGATCTTTTTTTGGTGGGGGAGATTATGATTAAACTGATATTAAGTGCTCAGAACTTAGAAGGATGGTATAAAATTAGTGTTCTCTTAAATTTCTCTTAAATTTCTTTAAGTAAAGACTTTCACAGTTTTGGAGTATTGATTGAATAAGATACAGTCTAAGCTCTATAAAATACTATTTCCTAAGTATTAACTGTTATTTTCTTTTGTTTTGACTACCCTATTGAAGACTGTCTTAAATAAAAGTAGAAAGTGAAGGAAAAAAAGACTGCATGCAAGTGGAGATAGAGCCAACTCTGTCTCATGCAACACTAAATGTTTCTGCTCAAAAACAATGTTAATGTGACCTGTAGCATCAGAATGCACCTATACTAATTTAAATGTTCTCCTACTCAATAGTGGGTTTTAGACTTTATTTCATCAATAATAAAATAATTATCTTATTAATTAAGTCAGATACATTTTTAAACTTTTACACTCTAAGAAAGAAAATATGGTCCTATACACAGTAAGGCATGTAGTATGTCTTTCTTTATTGGTGCTTGAATAAAACTTTTGTAGTGTATCACATATTCATTTACAATCACAAATGTATGCACCGTGTCTATTTTGAGAAAATGTTATATTCTTAACTTAAACTAAAATAGATAAATATGACATGAAAAATACATGTTCATAAAATTGTTCAGATTTAAGTAATATTGTCATTGATATCATCAAAAATTTCAAAAAGTCAGAAATGCTTGTCTTTCCAGAGATTTTATTTTTGCATAGTATTATTATAAAGATTATATGAAGTGTATAGTAGTCTCTTATTAATGCTAGCATGCAGCATGTAGTGTTTATTCATTAACTGTCTATAATTCTCTCTCTCTCTCCCAGCCTACCTATCATCTGATTACTTATCTAAATTTATCTATCCTATCATCATTAATCTACCATTATTTATCTATCATTTTTTAATAACATGACATTCTAATAATTAAAAGATCAAATGATTTTTTTTTGCTGTGGTCTTCATGTACAATGAAAGCACTCCAATATCTGCTTCATTTTTTCTGCCTGCTCAATTCCATGAACTTTTAGTAGAACCCTTTAGGAGTTCCTGGAAAAGGCAATTCAATATTTACTAGATAGCGTCACTCTCATGATTCTATCTGTGCATGTTTTTTATGTTTGGATCTTACTTACATTTTCAGCACTGTGTCTGACTATCTTTTATTTCTATGAGAATTAATACCTCCATACACACTAGTGGAATGAACAGGATTAAGCTCATTGATTCTTCTCTTTGATACTACCCTAAATCATTAGTTATTCAACTAAATCAGTAGTTATTTTCTTTAGCTATAGGCTAGCTAGTCAGGCATGCTGTGGCAATACTTTCACATTGTAATTTTCCTTTTTTTTTCCCCAAAGAGAACATGGCAGTAGCTTAGGGTTACTGGTCACTCAAAGTCTGACAGTGACAGATAAACATCACAGTAGGTAGACATAGTACAAAGAAACTTCTACGTCTTCAGTGATTCTAAAAGTGCCTTGAAGCTCTTTCTATTACAAAAATATGAAAGACTTAATAAAATTGAATTAAAATATGTGAGAAAAAGATTTTTCAACTGGATAACACATTTTACTGGATCCCACATTTAATATGTAAATAATCATTTGTGACACCTACTGGACAACATTAATGTGAGCTAATGGTATTTCTTAGAGGCTTTGAACAAGGATTGTATCTTCCATCTCTCTGTTTATGTTTCTTTCTATAATAGGGTATGTCTTCAAATATCTTGAATTTGTAGTTTTCATTCTTAGTAGGTAATTATGATCTTGAGACTATTCTGAACATACAAAAAGAATAAAACTGTGTGCATATATGTGTATATTTACATGTATTTGTTTAAATTCCTCTATGTTGCTTCCATGGTTTGCCACGACTTAAAATATATTTTGGAGCCATGTTGTAAAAATATTTTGTACTCAGAAATGTGCTCTACTATGAAGTTATTAACAATTTTGTTTTCTAATGATAATTATTAACAAAGTAAATTCTACAAAAATTCTTATTGTCTTTGGTTTACTCTGCAGAAGTTAGTTGAGATGAATTCTCCTTTTTCCTTTTTTCATAATTTTTTAATTAAAAAATTTCTTTCCTTTCACATACCAATCCCTGTTCCCCCTCCCTCTTCTTGCCCACTCCCCCCCCAACTACACCCATCCCACCCCCATCCCCTCCTCATAGAGTGTAAGGCCTCCCTTGGGTAATCAACACAGGCTAGCATACCAAGTTGAGGCAAGACCATGCCCCTGGCCACTTCATTAAGGATAAACAAGGTACCCCACCATAGGGAATGGACTCTAAAAAGTTAGTTCATTCACCAGAGATAAATCCTAATCCCACTGCTGGGGAACTCACAAACAGACCAAGCCACACAACTGTCACTCACATTCAGAGGGTCTAGCTCAGCCCCATGCAGGCTCCTGAGCTGTCAGTCCAGAGTCCATGAGCTCCCACTAGTTTGAATCAGCTGTCTCTGTGTTTTTTCCCATCTTGATCTGGAGCCCCACCCCTTATTCACATAATCAATCCCTCCTCCCTCTCTTCAACTGGACTCCAGGAACTCAGTCCAGTGCTTGGCTGTCATCTCTGCATCTGCTTCCATCAGTTACTGAATGAAGGGTCTATGATGATGGTTAGGGTAGTCACTGATCTGATTACAGGAGAAGGTCAGTTCAGATACCCTCTCCACTATTGCTAGGAGTCTTACCTGGGGTTATCCTTATGGATTCCTAGGAATTTCCCTAGTACTAGGTTTCTCACTAACTCCATAATGGCTCCCTCTATCAATATATCATTTTCATTGCTCTCCCTCTTTGTCCCTACCCCAACTCTACCATCCCATTCCCTCCTATGCTCATCTCCTATTCCCCCTCTTCCCCCCCACCCGCTCCCAGTCTACCCAGGAGATCCTATGTATTTCCTCTTCCTAGGGCGATCTGTGCTTGTCCTTCTTTGGGTCCTCCTTGTTACCTAGTTCCTCTGGGCTGTGAATTATAGCCTGGTTACCCTTTGCTTTACTTCTAATATCCACTTATGAGTGAGTACATTCTGTATTTGTCTTTCTGGATCTGAGTTACCTCACTCAAGATGAGTTGTTTCTAGTGTTATCCATTTGCCTAAAAATTACACGATGTCCTTATTTTTTTTACCTCTGAGTTACACTCCTTTGTGTAAATGTCCCACATTTTCCTTATCCATTCTTCCATTGAGGTGGCATCTAGTTTGTTTCCAGTTTCTGGTAATTATGAATAATGCTGCTACCAACATAGCTGAACAAGTGTCCTTGTGGTATGATTGAACATCCTTTGGGTATATGCCCAATATTTGGTCTTGAGGGAGATTGATTCCCCATTTTTTCTGAGAAACCTCCATACTGATTTCCAAAGTTGCTGTACAATTTTGCACTCCCACTAGCAGTGGAGGAGTGTTCCCCTTATTCCACATCATCTTCAATATTAACTGTCATCTGTGTTTTTGATCTTAGCCATTCTGACAGGTGTAAGATATAATTATCCCATTTGTCAGTGAACACTCAACAGTCACTTATTTTCAGCACCTTGAACAGTTGTGATTAATGTGACTCTGCAATAACCACTGTCCAGTGCAAAAAGAAGCTTCTCTGACCAAGAACCAAGGCATAGGGCAGCACTCATGTGTAGGTATAAACAAAAATACTAAGAAGGTATTTGACATCAGATTCATTTAGTTAGCAAATAACTATGGGCTTCTACAGTACAAGGCCTTCTTCTCTGGAGCAGGCCTGAAATCCAGCCAGAAACCTGTGGTTTACCCTAGTAATAGTAAGGATACTGTGACATCATTGGGGACATCTTACCTGGAAGGTTTGTGTTCTAGCTTGCAAGAAGTTCTTAAATACTAGCCAGCAATCAGACTCCAATTCTGTTTTCAGTATTGGCAGGTTAGACATATGTATTTTAGAAATCTATGATTACCCCCAAAAAGAATCTCTCTCCAATCTTTAACTCCACACTTCTGCTAGTGACTTATATACGTTTACTTTAATAACAGTCCTAATTTAGTATAATTTCTAATTAAATTGGTGTAATTATCTTGTATGCTGATTTTGTAAATATGATGAGGGTAGCGTACTTTGTCACATGAGTTTGTTTATACTAGAAAATGAAATTGGAAAGGACTCTTGCTGAGCTGTTTTTCCACATTTCTGTACATATAATTTATAGATGCAAAAATTCTGCTTGTAGATTCAGGAACAGCTGCTCTGGTTTAATGCAGTCATTTTATATTTTGAATGCTCTGATAAAATACTACATTCCTACTGGGCAGCATTTAACTGTGAGAAATAGGTTAAGGGCATTTCAGATAGCAAGAACCAAAGAATGTAAGAAACAGCATAACCCACAATGAGACATGTTTAATCCTTTTTCTTTGCCTTGATCCTGAGGGAGCATGTTCCCCAATCCAGAGGTGAAGTCATTTTAAAACTTTTTCTATAGCATTCCACATGGGAAAACTATGTACAAGAAATATTTTTTGTTTTGTATTTGTTTCAAATATTTAAATTCAAGCATCAAGCCTACATACCCAAGGAATTCAAGGAATGTAATTTCTTGGGTTTCTCAAATACATAAAATATTTTTGAGGAGAAATATTACCTAAATTTCTCTCATTAGACTAAAATCAAATGGAAATAAAATTTAAAGTATAGTAAAAATGTAGCTATAGGCTATTTACATTAGGGCTTCTATCAGTGAAAATACTAAAAGGTATCCAAAACATGTTAGAAAGTCCATTAAATACACATCCTTCCTTTCAGTAACTCATTTCACAGTAATGCATTTACATATTAAATAGATAACCTTTAAGTTAGCGAGAGTATCTCACAAGCATCTTAAAAGTATAAAAATAAAACACCTAGTTGTAGAGTAAGTTAGAAACCAAAAGTGACAGTTTTATCTCTAAATGAAACAGTCCATCTAACAAATTGATTAAAAGAACAGCAAATACAATGTAGGTAAGTACCTCATTTTCTCTATCAGTATGTCTTTAGGTGACCAGCAATCATATGCATCCTTATTTTCTCTCTCTTTAAGCTAGGTAGATTTAGTTATCAACATGTTATTTTTAATTTGCTGAATTATCGACAATTATCTTTGATTGCTGAAGTTGTTACACACTTTCATCAAATACAAACTATGTATTTTCCATTTTATCAAGTACTGAAACATCTGAATGTTGAAGGAAGAAAAGCAATGGTGACATCAGGGTGGTGTGGCCACCCTTCTCATTGCTGTCTCTCCCAGTGGCCAGCACGACACAGGGAACCATGGGAAAGTGCACTGCTGGACTAAGGAATGCCCCCATGGTCTGTCCCATTTACATTACCTCAATCAAGTCAAGTTCCCATAAACGAACTCAGTAAATTTTTATTAGAAGTTCATAATGTATCAAGTATCTACATTCCTCAAAAAACTGGCCAGTTCTGATATTGTTGACATTTTTTGGATATTCGCACCATCTCCCTAACTCCTAGCTTCAAAAGTTGTTCAATGACATGTAAAGAATTTTTTGAGATGTCACAACACTAGCCTACTTTAACACTCCTTGTTACTCTTCTGTCCCATATTTATCATTGTTCCCATCAATTCACAATAGATTTAAATTTTTGTATGGAAACAAATGTAACATGAATTTCTAAGCAGTCTTATTAATTAAAACAAAAACCCAGAGCCAGATATTGGGGTAAACTCTGAAAGACCAGAGAGACAGGACAAGCCATAGTCAACCTCACCTCGCCAGTTCCTCAGCTGATCCTGTTTCCTCAGACTGAAAGCCTCTGAGTCCTCACCCAAAAGTGTCTTAGTTGAACTGTTCAAAAGCCTCTAGTTACTGATCCTTATGCGTTATATGCCTTCCTGTCTCTTACCATCACTTCCTGGAATTAAAGGCCTAAATCCTTCCCAAACAAAGACATGAGATCTCAAGTGCTGGGATTAAAGGTGTATATATACAACTTGTATTATGTATCAGGAAAGTTTTTTGTTTGATTAATTTTGGCCTTACAATGCTCCCTTTGGACAGGCAATATTTTCTCATATTTTCTCACCAGAGATAAAATCCTTCTAACTGAGCCAGAACATAAGGTCTAACTCAGAGTTAGGGAATCTGTGGTCACCTATTCTACTTCAGCAAGGTCAACACTTACTGCTGCATCTTTAAAAACAAATACAACTTCTTTTCACAACACCCCATTATTCTGCTTTTCATTGTATTGAAATGTATGCAGATCCTCTCCTTGCATCTATCTTGATAGTTCATTGTTAAAATGATAATCCAGGCAGCAGATTAACAATGGATATGTTTGATCATTTTTCTTCAACCTATTGTATCTACTTACCAATTCTTAGTGGATGTGTGTCTATATCCTACCCCTCCATAGATTGAAAAACATTGCATAATTCTACCTATAAGTTTCAAACACTTTTGGCTTGAATTAGTTAAGAAATATTAATTATTTTATCATTTGAATTGACAATATTTCATTGAAAATAGAAAAATAAATTTGCATTTTTCTTATTATTTCTGCAGTTTACAAATATGATAATTATAATGTCAAAAATTAAAAATTAAAAATATCTGTGGCGATATTTTGTTTGTACCGTAACACATAAAATTTGCTTGAAGATCAGAGGACAAAGCCAGCCACTAGATTAAACATAGAGGATAGGCACACACCTTTCATTCCAGAACTTGGGATCTCATGCCTTTACTCCCATTTATTTAGGAAGCACTAGGAAGGGTGAGACA
>CABHPQ010148117.1:0-13713 GCA_902168405.1 Peromyscus aztecus
CCAATACCTGGCAGGCCATTATTATAGCATGCAGGTTCAGCAATGGGTAAGACCATTGATGACTTGAATATTACCAATACTCCACTATTTCCCTTCTTCTTTTTAATATAAACAAAGAGCTCCCTCCATAGGGAAAACCTCAGAAGTATATGAGGACTGGTTATGGACTGATTCCAAATGTCTCTATTGATGAGCTACATCCAGGTTGAGAAGCTTTAATGCTACAAGGATACAGTCATTGGAGACAGTCTATAACCTTGGTATGGTCAGCTGCTCACTACTCATCGACGTGTGTGCACAAAAGAGGCCAAGAGGGCAGAAGCACAATAGCAGGTGACTTGTTCCTTCACGGAGAAGGAGAAATAACAACAGGAGCACTTAAAAGGTGGGAAGTTAGGAAAAGACCTCAAGAATTAACGCTACTGAACGTGGGAGTTAAGTTTCACATTTAGGCAGTTTCTCATGCATTTTACGTCAGCAGAATAAGTATGCAGAGAGACAGTGGCACATTTGACTGGTGCAGTCTTGGCAATCAGCATGGAAGAGAATGCATTTTATAAAAGTGAAAAGAAAAAGGCAACAGAAAGATGGAGGTATTAAAAGAACAAAGACATGTAGTTGAGAAAGGCGATGATGTTAGACTGACTGGGTTGTAAATGAAAAGTCAGAAGACTGATTTGGGAAAAGGTTTTGGAGACTTTTGAAATTCAGTCTCATGAATAGATATTCTTTCTAGAAAAAAAACTTTTTAGAGATTTTGAACTGGATAAATATATGAACAGACCAGAATTTTAGAAAGATGACTCTTCTCCCAGAGTACATAGTTTTAAAACAAAAGGGAGAAAATTTGAAAGGATCTAATCTTTCCTGGGGACAACAAGAACAAAGAGAAATCACCTTGAGAGCCATGGGGATACTAGACAGAAGACCGAAGAAGAGAGAAATGTGAGTTAGCATGTTACACATCCCCAGTGTTCCTGCTGCAGAAGTGTGGTAAAAACCAATCTTTTCTACCATGTTGCTTTTTAAAAGTACCTCATTAGGCTTATTTATTTTGCCCTACTCTATCATTCATTCACTCAGTAAGCCCTGATTGAACTCCATTAAATCACATTTTAGTATTAGATGATTGTGTTAAGATGAACAAGACTGGTCTTTTGCAATGAAAAGATAGATGCGAAAACAATGAGTGGGAAGGCCCCATGAAGAGTGCCACAATTACCTCACAGGACTGCTGGGTAGATTAAATGAGGTCGTGTCTGTAAAATGCTTAGTTAGGCACAGTGCCTGGTACCCAGTAAGCACTCAATAAATAGCGGTTACTATTCCACATGAAATCCCATGCGAATAAAAAGAGCGAATGATGAACTGCTGAGGATGTTGAGGACAGCTTCAGGGAGGAAATGAGATAATCAACCAGGCAGAGACAATGATGGCACTTCTAGACCCTTAGAAAAACTCCGCTATGTTCTAACAGGACAGAGAAGTATGGCTTACAGGGAGCACTGGATGTGTATTTTGGGATGGTGGAGTGGAGTGAACACAGGTGAGGTAGGTTTGGTATAGATTCTAGAGGCTTTCAACATGCAGTAAGGATTAGCCTTTATATTTTAGGAAATCAAAAGCAACCATTGGTTTTTCACCAGAGCATGAGAGGGCACATTGCTCATTGGAAAGATTCTGGGAACAGGTCAGAGGTTGTATGATGTAGGGTCGGGCAGTGAGAATGGTCAGAGGCAATGAAACAACCAAGTTACAAAATTGTTTTGGCAAATCACATGAAGTAAAGAATTTTGTTGAAATTTTGTGTATACTGCTTCACTTTGAAAACCCATTTCCCCCAAAACATTTGTAATGACCTGTATTCTTCTAAAGTTTTAAAAGTTTATGAGATTCTGTTTGAAAAGTTTTTATGTAATTCAAAATTTACTGCATTTTTACCAGTCATTATCATCATAATAATATAGAAGTTAGAAGTCCAGGTATATAACATGTAGTATTCTAAAGCCAGAATAATAACTTAATTATTAACTTTCAAACAATCTTATTTTTTGAGATGGACTTGCACCATGGTATCAGGGCTGGCCTGAAGCAATCCTCCTACCTCAGCCCCCTGGGTAGAAAATACAAGGATTTACTATCATGCTTAATTCCAGTGGTGTCTCATAAAACACAGCTAATACCACAGTTTAGCATAGAAACAAAACACAATAAAATAAACTTTACATGTGTAATATTCATTATAATATTTTGTTTTGAAATAACTGTTTATATAGAGTGCAAAATGATCTCAGGCAAATGTTTTAATGTGTGTCCATATTCAATGGTAGGTAGCATCTTGTGGAAAAACAGTATATGAACCACCATATGGCTCCTGGCATAGTGTAGTCTATATCTGAGTTCTTTTCTTTATTCCACTGACTATCAGTTTCTTTCATCATTTGCACATGTACCAGCTATGATCACTACTGTCTTAACATGGTAACTGAGTGACTTCCTTACACTTTCTTCCTTTTCAGTATTGTTTTAAGTATCCTAGGGTCTCATTTCAGCTCTTAAAAATACTCCTGTGAAAAGTGAGTAGTGTTGCTATATAACGTATGTCGAATACATAATATAATAACTGGCTACACAGTGTGATGGTTAATATTGTCAAGGTGACAGAATCTTGAATCTCCCAGGAGGTATGCCTCCAGGCACATCATGAGGAATGGTCTAGATTAGATTAGTCTCTGCTCAAGCCTGTGAGGAATTATCTATCTTAGATTAACTGTGGTGAGAAGAACAGCCTAACACAGTGAGGCACTGTGTTGTGGGCTGTGGTCTGGACTGTATTAGAAATGAAGAAGCCAGATGAGCACTTAACGATTGTGCTTCCTCACTGGGTGCAGCATGACTAGCTCCTCACATTCCTTGGTGTTGAGGGACTGTACCTTCTGACTTTGAGCTCAAATAGGCCTTTCTCCCTTAAGATCTTTTGCCAAGTTATTTTATCAGAGCAATAAGAAAGGCAAATAAGACAGCCAGAACATTATTAATTATTAATATTTTTCCTCAAAATTAAAGTAATTACATAATTTTAACTCTTAGTCTTAAGGCAGAATTGCCATAAGGTAAATTTAAAAAGCATTTTATAGAATCCTCTCTGTAAGTATTTGTAAAACATTTATTCCAATTTAGGTATGTCATGAATATTTCTGGTCAAAAACATCTAAGCTGTTCATCTTTTAGAATAATTTTAAGTGCCATCATTTCTAGTATATTGAACAAGTTCTAATATATAAGAACATCTGTGAGATGATCTTTTTTCTTGACCTTTAGCCATGCTGCCTACCTATAATTTCAAAAGGTTATTAACAACCAAGTAATGAACATGAACAAATGCCAAGACCAGCTTGCTGAAATGCTACGTTGTCTTTTAAGAACCTACTGTGCCATTTACTTTGGAGAAGAAAGGCCAACAAAGAGAAAAAAAATTGCACCAGGAAAAGGTACTGCAGCGTGTGGTGTGTATCTTTAGGCACGAGAATGCACATTTCACTGTTGCAGAATATTTCTTTAAGTATGTAAAGATGTGTTGCATTTGTTTAATGATGTAAAGATGTGCTGTGTTTGTTTATGTTGCAAAATATTTGTTTATCTATGTAAAGATTAATTATATAAAGATGTGTTGCTGTTTTATCTTGTCTGCCTAAGGCACCTGATTGGTCTAATAAAAAGCTGAATAGCCAATAGCAAGGAAGGAGGTATAGGCGGGACTTCTGGGAAGGGAGAATAGGAGGAGGAATTTAGGCTCAGGAAAGAAAGAAAAGAGATCCCAGGGGCCAACTAGACAGACATGGTGGAAGTGGAAAAATAAGACATACAGAATGAAAGAAAGTTAAAAAGCCCTGAGACAAAATGTGGATGAATAGAAAAAAATTAAGTTAAAAGAGGTAGTGGGCCAGCCTAAGGGAAAGCCGAGCATTCATAATTAATAATAAGTCTCCATGTCTTTATTTGGGAGCTGGTTGGTGGCTCAAAGAAAATTCCAACTACATTTCACCATAAGTGGGATTTTATAGTTGTTTGTTTTAAGATGAAAGTTTGGAAAGATACTAAATTTGCAAAATGTTGGAAATGCTTTTCAATATTGATCTTTGAAAGCAGTTGACAGTGTAAAATTTTATACAACTTTCTTTATCACATGATATGCTAATTTTTTTATGAAGCAGAAGTTTTTAGTTTTCCTCAGCTCACTAGTGACAATATCTGTGATTATTTGAATAATAAAGCAATCATTTGGCAAAGTAGTCTTTTACTGTTGAAAAATGATACAGCTAATTGCATTAAACATAATTGCAGAGTGCTGGAGAGAACTCAGAAGGTAACAGAACTTGCAACTTGTCTAGAAGACTCATGTTCAGTTCTCAGCACACACCCTAGCTTACAATGTTCCATAACTCTGGCTTCATGGCATCCAAAGTCCTCTTCTAGTCTCGACTGGCACCTGCACACACATGGCATACACATGTGTGTGTGTGCATGCATATGTGTGTATGCATACACACAAACACAGACACACACACACACACACCTTTAAAATTCATCAGATCATATAAGCAAAAGAAAGGAATATAAAATACAAAATCCAATACCTCTTGTAGATAATGAAATGTTTATGCAAGGAGATAATAATTTTTGTAATTGTTACTTTTGACAGGTATGGAGCTAGAGTTGATTTAAAATAAACTCCACAATAAAGTGTATCATAATCCCCAGTAATTTATTACACACTTAAAAAATGTTAAGATTGTGAATCTCATGGTGTCTTTTTTACCACTATAAAAATGTAAAAATATGTAACTTTGATATCTCCACTCTCTGAAACCATCACCATAAGCTGTATAATAACTGCATTCATTGCTTATTTTTCTCTTTTAGTTTTACTTTTTACTTTTTTTATTTTTATGTGTATGGATGTTTTACCTGCATATATCTATGCATCATGAGTACATGCAGAGGCCAGAGAGGGAGTCTGATTCCCAGGGACTTAGTGAGAGATGGTTGTGAGGGGTTATATCGATGTGGTGAACAGAACCCCAGTCCTCTAGAAGAGCAGTCAGTGCTGTTGAACTCTGTTGCTGCATGTATTAAAAGATCATTAATTTTACTATGAAGTTTTAATATACCACTGTTTGTTAATCCACTCATGTGTTCATGAGACATTCTGGTTATTTCTAGGTTAGGCTTATTACAAATAAACCTGCTAGGCACATTAGTCTTTAAATATTTGTTTATACAGGAACTTTCATCTTTTTAAATTTAAATACTAGAAGTATAATGGCTGGATCACATAGTAGGTGTATTTTTAACTTTTGAAGAAGTTGTATAAAACTTTGGAGTGACTTGGAACTTTAATTTCCATCAGTAATAAGTGAGAATTCAAGTTGTTCTATATTCTTGCCAATGCTTTGTACAATCTATTATTTTAGCCAGTCTACAATGTAGTGCTACTCATTGCAGTTCTAACATGTATTTACTTAAGGTCTGATATTGTTAAGCATTGTTTTCATGCTTTTCATTATCAATATATCTCTTTGATAAATTATATGTTTGAACACTTTCTCTTTTTAATGAGTCATTACCTTGTCAGTTTGACAGTTCTTTATATTAGTCCTATATAAGATTTATGAGTTCCAAAAATTTTATCTTCCTTTGGATTGTCATTTTATTTTCTTATCAGTGTCATTTTATCAGAGAAAGTTCCACTTATTTGAATTTTTAAGAAACATAACTTTAATATTTGTCTAACATAAAGTCAACATCTCTTTTCTCCTATGTTTACTAAAAATTCCATACTTTTAGATTTTCATACTCTATTTGTGATCAGTTTTAAGTTGAACTTGTAGTGAAGAATACAAATCAAGTGGACATTTAAGCATTTATTAAAAAAATTCTTTCTTCATTGAGTTGCCTTAACTTTGTCAAAAATTAATTCCCTGTGTTACACATGGATCTATTTTAAGCTGTCTATTTCATTAAGAAATTGACTATCTTTATGGCAAGGATGCAGTCATAATTAACATATAATTATAATAAGTCTTGAAATCAAATAGTATTTGCTCTCTAATTTTTTCCTCTTTTTCATTTAGTTATTATACATCTAATGGTAGAAAATAAAATGTAAAAACTCACTCCATTATTCTGGTTTACTCTGAGAAGATAAAGGTAAAACTTCAATTCAAAGTGGTTTTATGTGAGGCGTGCTCACAGCAGACATATAGTGGCTCTTTATATTTCTATTCATATCTTGGGCTTTAATCATTATTGGGTATGCATCAATTATTGTGGCTAAAACTATGTTAGTTCAGGTCTTGGCAAATACTTTCAAAGTATAGGTAAATTTCAAACAAGGGCTAAGTATAATTTCCACGTACCCTTTTTTTATTTTTTGGCTTTTTCAAGACAGGGTTTCTCTGTGTAGTTTTGGTGCCTGTCCTAGATCTTGCTCTGTAGACCAGGCTGGCCTCAAACTCACAGAGATCCTCCTGGCTCTGCCTCCTGAGTGCTGGGATTAAAGGCAAGCACCACCACTGCCCAGCTAAGTATAATTTCCAAAACTTACCCTTTCCCTTGAGTTCTTACTGTGTATAGAAAAAAAATGAATGAATTTTCATATAAAATTCCATTAAAAGCTCTGCAGGATTGAGCACCACTATCCTACATGATTCCATATAAGAGATGAGAAATAATTTTAATAAAACATAGTTACTTAAGACAACCCTCAGTTGTCTGTCCTGTTTGTGGTGCTTAGTGTTGACTGTCCATTTGCTAGGATCCAAAATCATTAAGGGGCAAATCTCCAGGCACACCTGTGAGAGATAATTTAGATTACACTGGTCTCTGGGTATGCTTATGAAGGATATCTTGACTGGGTTAATTGACGTAGAAAGATCCACTGTGAAGTAGGGGCCAGCACCTTTCTGTGTGCTTGTGTACTATCTCCACAAAAGGAAGAAGCTCCTGAGCACACACGTTCATTATTCTCTGCTTCCTGGTTGTTGATGGAATGTGACCAGCCACTGTGACTTCCCACCATGATAGGCTACACCTTTACACTGTGAGCCAGAAACAACCCTATCTCCCTTAAGTTGCCTTTGTCATCATATATGGAAACAAGGAGACAAGTAACTAAGACAACGCCCTTTCATTTTCACCATGTATTCTAAGCCATTCTGGGATGTGATCAAACATTCCTATAACATATCAGGTATGTACTATTGTAAGCTCAGACGCCTTTGAAAATTTTTTTCATTCTGATTTGTAGAAAACTGAAATTCTCAGTATACTATACGTCAACTGAATCTGTAGAATTTATATATAGAAACTTCATTCGGAACCAGAGAACATTATAACTGAAAGCTATGGATTTGGATTCAGACAAAATGGGTTTGTATCTTGAGTCTATCGTATACTGGCTATCTGGTTCTGATTTTGTTAGTAATAGTCTCCAGGCTTCTGCTTATAATTATAAAATTAGGACTAATATATGTTGGCTGACTCTTAGGATGTTACAAATATGGAGTTATATAACGTTTATAAAAGTATTAAACTATAATACTAAGCTGTCTGCAGGTATAGTTAGGCATAGCCATGAACTCACTGTACTAGTGATTCCTAAATGTACCTGCATACAGCATTATTTAAGGATCTTCAAAAAATTTCAAACTATACCCTTACTGATTAAATCACAAAGGGACACAAGGCCATTTTTTAAAAAATTAAATCTCCTTATAAACTAATCATTAAATGATTTATATAAGTGACCTTATTTAGTTATACAGTTCTCTGAGTTGAACTTTAACTTCTGATTTATAGACAAGAAAGCTAACATTAACCTTGATAATGCTGAGAAAAATAGTCTAAAGAATCCAAACTCAAGCTAGTCTGGCTTCAAAATCCTACTTTTAATGACATTGCTGTAGTCAAGTTCTTAGAGATCCCCAAATTCAATTTTTAAAAAAATGAAACCCTGAATAGAGCATAGCTACATGGTTGTAACTGTCCCATATAATACAGGAGTATATTCTCTGTTGCAAACATATGACCCACCAATGTGAAGAAAGAATTAAAGGAACTAGGGACCTTTGGATGTTATTTGTGAAGGCGTATGCTATAACTCATTTATAGTTTGTAAAATCAATGAGAATTTTTAACTGAGTTTCCACTATCTTATGTCAAAGAGTTAGCTTTGGCATATAATACTCCATAGTTTGGCATGTGCCTTATTGTTTTCTGGACTTTGGAATAGCCAAATAATAGCCAAATCACTACTCAGAGCTTCCATTCAATGTTTTCCTGAGAATAATTCCTGATGTGCTGCATGTACACTAGCCAAGATAACCCGATGACTGCTTTCTGGAACATTATACTGTTTGCTAGAAAATGCATTCCTCCGTCACATAACTTACTCTTTATGCCCCTAATTTAAAGCATAGTTTAACCAATATCTCTGCTCTAGTGGGAACACTTAAGTATCTAAGTGGCAGATGGCTTTGGACATCACTGGCTATTGGCCTTCCAGGCTTATAAACAAGTTACAAGAACCAAGCAAAAGAATGACACTTTTGTGGACATGATGACATAATTATGGGTGTAGACCTAATCTTAGAGAAGAATTCCCGAAGAGCTTCTGTGAGTATAAATTATGAGGACACTGCCATAGGAGTATTTTTAGGATTTCTTTACCCCCAATGTAATTGCAAAACCCAAAGTCTTTTGAAAGATTGTGAAAACTTTGGACTTGACTTTTAGGCAACTGTTCTTTAGCCCTATCTGACAATTTTTGGCTCAGGATTCTCCAGACTTCATCCTCTGAAGTAACAGTGGTTTGTTTCAGTGTAACGTACTGGTGCACATCAAGAAATTAGTAGTACTTTGATATTTTCAGTAGTGTTTTCCCAACATCACTAAACATTATTTTCCAGTAAGGCAATAAAATATTCGGCAAAGCTAATTTTTGGTGGGTTAGCTGGGGAGGTGGGAAAGGTCTCAACCAGCCCAGGCTAATTTGAACTTGCTATGTACCCAAGGATGACCTTGAACTTCTGATCTTCTTGCTTCCACCTGACAAGTTCTAGGATTACAGGTGTGAGCTACAGTTCATGGTTTTATGTCGTGCTAGAGATGAAGCCCCAGGTTCCAGGCAAAGGGTCCCAGCTGAGTTACATCCCTAGCCACATATTTGTTTGTTTGTTTTGTTTTGAGACAGTCTCACTATGTTGCCCTGGATTGTCTCAAACTCACCATGTTTATCTGGTCACCCTTGAACTCCTGGGTGTTCTTAGCAGAGATCCACCCACTTCTGCTTCCCTAGTGCTGCTATTAAAGGTATGCCACACAATGACTGGCCCCAGTTTTAAAAAATACATTTTATTTTGGTCCTGGTCTACAAAGTGAGTTCCTGGAAAGGGGCAAAGCTACACAGAGAAACTCTGTCTCGAAAAACCAAAAAAAAAAAAAAGACAAGACACCTTAATTTGCATCATAAAAATTGTTGCCTACTAATTGAATATATCTGTGTCATGCAGAGAGTTGAAATAAAGAAAGATTTTCTGATATCGTACTATGCAATGATAACCTCTCTTTGTGTAGACCTGCCTCCCTCTGGCCTCTCTTTCTTCCTATTACCCATGTATTTGCCCATCTATGTACAAAACATGGAAATGCACATGCATACATAAAAATGAAATGCTAACAAGTGGACATAAGAAAAAGCAAAGTTCTCTAATTTTTAAAATAATCCTAAACTAGCTTCCCTGAGATCAAATGCTGTGTTTTACTTATCTAGTTAATGATGCATGCTTTTACCGCTATTTTTATAATTTGTCAATTTTGGATATTTTCTGTTGATTTCTAGCTCAAATGAAGAAGAATTCAGTCTACGTGTTATGGTGGTTTGAAAGAAAATGGCTCCCAAAGGGAGCAGCACTTTTAGGAGGCGTGTTTTTTAGGAGGCGTGTCTTTTAGGAGGCGTGTCTCTGTTGGAGGAAGAGTGTTACTGTGGAGGTGAGCTCTGAGGTCTCGTAAGTGCTTATTTCACACCCTGGGTCCCAGATCACTTTCTGTTGTCTGTGAGTCAAGTTGTAAGAATTCTCAGTACCGTGTCTGCCTGCATGACTCCACGCTTCCTGTCATGATGATGATGCAGTTAATCCCTGAAACTGCAAGCCAGCCCCAATTAAATGTTTTCCTTTATAAGAGTTGCCATGATCATAGTGTCTCTTCACAGCCATAGAAATCCTACCTGAGACCCTTGTGCTACTTTTTTCTTTCGTTTCTATCAGTTTCAATTGTCCTATTATTCTTCCATTTCTATTGGTAACTTTCTAATTTTAAATATTATCTGAAATTATCAACTGAGAAGTCTTCATTTTTCATGTTAGATGATGGTAACAAGTATTCAAACCTCCATTTCTTCTGCCATTTTTAAATATCAATTTCCCTACTTTTACAATGTTGGTGTTTACTTTTAGTTTGTTCTTGTTCTTTCAGGGTTCAAAATCAAGAGGCCATATCAAGCCATTATCTTAATTAGAGCACATATGTGTAATATAATTGTGCTAGATTTTAGAAGTGACTATTGAATAAAAAAATAAAAGGAAAGGAAAAGAGAAGAGAGGAGAGGAGAGGAGAAAGGAGGGGAGGGGAGGAGAGGGAAGAAGAAGGGAGGGGAGGGGAAAGGAGAGGAGGAGAGGAGAGGAGAGTTCCTAGGTATGGTGGAAGAGAAAGTTTATTATAGACATGTGGGAGAGCACAGTTACAGGCAGGGACATCTGGAAGAGGCCAGAGTGGATATGACCAGACTGAGCTGGGCTATATGGGGAGAGAAGGAGGGAAAGGGAGAGGAGAGAGATGGGAAACAGGTGCAGCAGCTAGGAGGCCAAAGGTACAAAGGGGTGGGTAACCAAAATATCTGGAGTATCTTTCATTTTCTTAGTGATATATCTTTTTTTTATTTTTTATTATTATTTTTATTTTATTTTTTTGGTAATTTATTTTATTTTATTTTACAACATAATTCAACTTTACATATCAGTCATAGATTCCCCCGTTCTCCCTCCTCCCGCCCCGCCCCCCTCCCCCCCCCCCCCCCCCCCCCCCATTTCCATCTCCTCCGAGGCAAAGACTCCCCTGAGGATTGAGATCGACCTGGTGGACTCAGCCCAGGCAGGCCTAGCCCCCTCCTCCCAGGCTGCGCCAAGGGTCTCTACCAAGTCCCAGGTTTCAAAGAGCCAACTCATGCACTGAGCACAGGACCCGGTCCAATCGCCTGTATGCCTCCCAGACAGATCAAGCCAATCAACTGTCTCACCCATTCCGAGGGCCTGATCCAGTTGGGGGCCCCTCAGCCATTGGTTCACAGTTCATGTGTTTCCATTTGTCTGGCCACTTGTCCCTGTATTCCATCCATCTCCGGTCCCAACAACTCCCACTCACACAAACCCTCCTCCTTCTCGCCAACTGGACTCCCGGAGCTCCACCCAGGGAACACAAGGAATGTTCGTGAGAGATGAAGACCACATGAGAATAAGAAGAAGCAGAGTGCTGGAGAGGCCCACAGAAATCCACGGAGATGTCCCCACAATAGACTGCTGGCAATGGTCGAGAAATAGCCCGATCAGACCTACCCTGGTGATAGGATGGCCAAACACCCTAATTGTCGTGCTAAAGGCCCCATCCAGTGACTGAGGAAGCTGGATGCAGATACCCACGGTTAGTGATATATCTTGATGAGAAGATAAATTTTTTCTGTGTATATGTTCATGTGTTGTGTGTGCATATGTGTATGTATGTTCACATGTATGTTGCTTATGTATCTGCTATATGTTTATGTACATAAAGAGGCAGAAGTTGACATCTTGTGTCTTCCTCAATAGAACTTGTGGTGGTTTGAACAAGGCGTTTCTCCCACAGTCTTAAACATTTGAACACTTCCCAGTTGGTGGCACTTTTGGGGTTGTGCCTTGCTGGATAGAGAATGCCACTTGTGATGGGCTTTGAGTGTTTATAGTCTTGGCTCAATTCCTGTTCCTTCTCTCTGCTTCATGCTTACATTTGAAGACATCAGCCTTCAGCTTCTTACTCCTGTCACCATGGCTACCACTTGCTACCTTGCTCTCTTGCCAAAACAGACTCTTGACCCTCAAGAACCATAAGGCAAAATAAACTCTTCTACAAGTTGCTTTGGATATAGTGTTTTGTTATAGCAATGGAAATGTAACTAATACAGAAGTTGGTACCAGAGAGTAGGCTGTTGCTGTGAAAAACCTGACCATGTTTTTTGGAAGAATGTTGGAAGACTTTAGAATGTTGGACAAGAAAAGGAAAATGAGGTAACCATAGCTTTACAATCCATCATTGTAGAAGCCTGGGTGACAGTAGTGCTTAGACCAAGTAGACTGTGGAGGCCCACATTAAGAGATTTCAGAAGGGAACAATATTAGTCACTGGGCTAGAGGCCATCTGTGTGATATTTTGGCAAATAATCAATCTGTCTGCCTTTTGTCCTTGTTCTAAGAACTTGTTTAAGGTTAAATTTAAAGTAATGGACTAGTTTATTTGGCAGAGGGAATTTTGAGACTGTAATGAGTTTGTAAAATGGTTATTATGGACAATGCTTATGCAGGTCTACATTGAAGAAGCACAAATTGGGCCGAAAGAAACAGGAAATACACAGTTTGAAGGAGAGAAGAATACTAGGAAGTTTAATATTACAGTCAAGGCCTGATAAAGAAAAGGCTGTAATTGCTAAGGAGGTTAGCACAATTAAGAGAGGGCTTCTCTGCATTGGAATAAAGTGAAGATGCCCTCAGGGAAGGAACCCACTCAGCTAAACCTCTGACTTGTAAAAGGGAGTATAAAGCATTTTTTACTCCTAGAAAGCAATCAACACAACTACCATATTCCACTACTTGTCCGGTATACGCCCAAGGCCATATTGTAATGCTAAATGCATTTAGTCCGTCTTCAAAAGTCTTCATAGTCATTCACAGTCTCAATGCGGTTTACAAATCTAAAGTCTCTTCTGAGCCTCAAGACAATTGTAATCCCCATAAAAATCAAAATTCAAATTAAATACTCGCAACATTTATTGACACAGAATATACATGACAATTCCAAATGGGAGAGAAAAACAATGACATCATGAGGTTTGCAGGCAAATGGATGGATCTAGAAAAAATCCTCCTGAGTGAGGTAACCCAGACTCAGAAAGACAAACATGGTATGTACCCACTCATAGGAGCATACTAGTTGTGGAACAAGGATGACTGGACAGCTACTCACAACACCAGGGAGGCTACCTGGAAAACAGGACCCCAAGAAAGACACGGGGATTGCCCAATGACGGAGAAATGGATGAGATCTTCATGAACTGTCTGGACATGAGTGGGGGTAATGAGGGGTGAGGGGCGAGGGAAAGAGAACTTGGGGGAGCAGGAGATCCCAAATGGATCAAGAACAGAGAGGGAACACAAGGAATGTTCATAGTAAATGAAGACCACATGAGAATAGGAAGAAGCAAAGTGCTAGAGAGGTCCACAGAAATCCACAAAGATGCCCCCACAGTAGACTGCTGGCAATAGTTGAGAAATAGCCCAAACTGACCTACCCTGGTGATAGGATGGCCAAACACCCTAATTGTCATGCTAGAAACCCCATCCAGTGACT
>CABHPQ010148118.1:0-29668 GCA_902168405.1 Peromyscus aztecus
AAAAAAAATACAAAAATATCAATGAACTGAACAGTTGGTTCTTTAAAACAATAAAGAAAATGAACAGTCCTTTGGCTAAATTAACCACAAGAAAAAGAGAGATAATCCAAACTAACACATTAGAGATGTAAAGGGAGGCATTACAACAGACACCAATAATATTGACAACATCACTTGGAAATATTTTAAACACTTATATTCTAAAATATGGGAATATCTGGAAGAAATAGATAATCAAAATAACCCCAATGCCCCTCAGTCAAAACAAATCTGGAAGGATTCACTTCTGAATTTTACCTAAATTTTAAAGGACTAACAACAGTGCTCTTTGTGGTACTCTATGTATACAATAGAAAGAGTGCTATTAGCTCTCGTATAGCTGGTATTACTCTGATGCCAAACCCACACAAGGCCAAAACCAAGGGAAACTAGAGGCTAGTTTTCCCCATGAACAACAGTGGTGTGGTGGTTTGAATAAGAGTGGCACCTGTAAACTTAGATTTGAATGCTTTATCACCAGGGAGCAGCATTGTTAGGAGGTCTGGCCTTGTTGGAGGAAGTGTGTCACTGGAGGGCAGGCATTAAGGCTTCAAATGTTCAAGCCAGGCCCAGTGTTGCTCTGTTCTGGCTGCCTTCAGATCCAGATGTAGAACTCTCAAGCTACTTCTCCAGCTCCATATCTGTCTGCATGCTGCCATGCTTCCTGCCATGATGACAGTAGACTAAACCTCTGAAAATGTAAGCCAGCCCCAATTAAGTGTTTTCCTTTTTGACTTAACATGGTCATGGTGTGTCTTCACATCAATAGAATATTGACTAAGACAAATAGTGTGTACAAAATTTCTCAAAATACTTGAAAACCAAATTCAACAATACATTAGAGATATCACTCACCATGATCAATTGGACTTCATTCTGGATTGTCAGGATGGTTCAACATATGCAAATTAAAAAAATTTAATACAGCACATAAATATACTCAAGGGAAAAATTCACATGATCCTCTCAGCAGAAGTATAAAATGCCTCTAATAAAGTGTAACATCTCTTCAAGTTAAAAGTCTTGAATAAACAAAAAAGTGAAGAAAACCATCTCAAAATAATCAGAGTATGTATAAGAGGCCATTAATTTGAAAGAGAAAAAGAAGGAGTATATAGGAGGGTTTGGAAAGAAGAAAGGAAAAGAGGAAATGAAGTAATTATATTATATTCTTTAAAAAATTAATAAAAGAAATTAGCCCTATTAACTAGGAGTCAAGATAACAACTAGTGAGGCTGAAGAAAAATAAAAATAAAATAAAGTGAATATATATGTGTGTGTGTATGTATATACATATATGTGCACATATATACATATGTGTCTATGCATACATATATGAATATTTATTAAATTATATATAGGTATGCATGTATTTATGTATACATACGTGTGTGTGTGTGTGTGTGTGTGTGAGAGAGAGAGAGACAGAGACAGAGACAGAGACAGAGAGAGAGAGCGAGAGAGAGAGAGAGGCAACATTACACTAACTGAGGAAAACTCAAAGCATACCAGCATACCATGTAAAACTCAGGAACAAAGCACAGGTGTCCACTCTCCACTATTATTCAAAATAGTACTTGAAATACTAACTAGAGAAGTAGGGCGAATGAATGACTGAAACAAAAGTGAAATAAATAGGAAGCTAAGTCAAATCATCTATTTGTAGACAATATGATATTATATAAGAGATACTAAATAAGTCACCAGAAAACTGTTAGGAATGATAAACAGTTTCAGCAAAGTAGGAAAACACAAAACCAACATATAAAAATCAGCGTTTTTCTCACAAACCAATGATGAACATGCTGAGAAAAAAAATCAGGCAATCTCATTCACAATAGCCCTAAAAATGCCTGGGAATAAACCCAACCAAGGAAGTGAAAGTCTATCACGGTGAAAATTTTAAAATAATGAAGAAAAAGATTGAAAAAGACACTAGAAGATGAAAAGGATTCACTGGCATATGGATCAGCAGAATTAATATCACAAAATTGGTATCAGACCAAAAGTAATCCATAGACTCAACACAGTATCCATCAAAATTCCAATGACATTCGCCACAGAAGTAAAAACAATCATAAGATTCATACAGAAGCAATAAGGTCTCATAAAACCAAAGCAATCCCCAGCAAAGACTAAATTTCTTTTTAAAAAATGCTGGAAGTATCGCAAACCCTATTTCAAAATTGTACTGAGCTTTATATACTGGCGTGGAAACAGAAAGACGAATGGAAAAGATCGAGGACACACAGAAATAAATCCACAGAGCTACAGACATCTGATTTTAATGGTGATGGCAAAGACGCAGTAGGGAAAGACAGTCTCTTCAACAAAGAATGTTGGCAAAGCCTCCATTTGTGGAAAATGAAACCAGATGCCCATTTCCCATTCTCCCCAGAGTCAATTCCAAATGGACAAAGGCCTTAATGTTAGTCCTGGTATATGAAACAGTAGAAACACTAAGATATGGACATAGGTAAAAATCTTCTGAAAAAAAATCCCAGAAGTTGGGAAATAATATGAACTAACAAGTGAAATTGCATAAAATGTAAAAGCACCTTCACAGAAAAGAAGGCTGTGAGCTGAATGAAAGGTGCATCTGACATGAAAGACAGTTTTCTTTCTTTCTTTTATTTATTTATTTATTTTATTTATTTATTTATTTATTTATTTATTTATTTATTTATTTATTTATTTATTTTTGGTTTTTCGAGACAAGGTTTCTCTGTGTAGCTTTGCGCCTTTCCTGGAGCTCACTTGGTAGCCCAGGCTGGCCTCGAACTCACAGAGATCTGCCTGCCTCTGCCTCCCGAGTGCTGGGATTAAAGGCATGCGCCACCAACGCCCGGCGAAAGACACTTTTCTAAGTGTGTATAAACCAAAGGTTAATATCTAGAATATATAAAGAATTCAAAAAATTCAAGACAAAAACCAAAATAAACAATCAATAAATAGACAAATGGAGTGAATTTCCCATCCTCAAAAGATTAAAAACAAATAGTCAATAAATGAGTGAAAAAAGCTTGTTATTATTAGAACTCTAGATTAAATACAGCCTAGCATATTCATCACACACAAAGAGAAAAACACCATGCTTATCTGCTTCTCCTTCATGAGATCTTTGTAGGACTAAATCAGTTCATTTGTTGTCTCTATCTTGGCTGAATAAAAAGTACTATCTATCTTTGCAAAGCTGATCAGATCAGGGACAAGCAGATGCTAGGCAAGTGCTCCAACACTGAGAACACTGTGTGTCCCAGCCTGGTGCTCTTGAGACAGAGGTTGTTTGTGGAGCCCAGTGTGGCCTTGTGGATTGTCCTGTTTCAGCATCCAGAATGCTGGGGTTGTGTATGTTTGCCACACTTGGCCTGGTTTTGTAGTTACTGGAATTCATTCATGCCTTTTCTCTTTCTTAATTTATCTTTATGCAGTATTGTTCCTGTTTTAAAAGGTATATTCCTTTTTATCACATTGATACTGCCTTTAAACTCTCATTGTTTAGTCCCATGATCTTTTAAGAGGAATTTTACTTTTATAAATGTTCCCCCTGTGAAAGACTATCCAACTCTTTTTACTTTTCCATTAATTCTGGCAGGGTATTTGAACGTCTATTTGGACAGATCATTTTCTTGATAGGTTGTCACATGACCTCAAATCCGCTCCTTGGCACAGGTGTCTACAAGCTCCTTTCATTTATCTCACTTGAAAAGACAAGAGGTACTTCTGAAGTGGTGCAAGATGGTAAGCCTCACACCATGAATGATTTCAAGAGTGAAAATGAAAAGCCAAAAATTGGAAACTGGTTTAAGCATCATCTACTCATATAACGTCGGCCAGGGTCTGGAGTCTTACATTCTTGAGGAGTGAAGAGCTGAGGTGAGGCTGTGTATTTCATTAGTTGTTTTGTTCTCAGAAGCTACAGGACAACCAAGAATTCCTGGCACTTAGAAACTGTGCTTATTGAGATGGCAACCAAGGCAAGCCCAGGGGACTAGAAGTTACAGCAAGATGACAACCAAGTGTCATGCTAAGGTAAATTGTGTCACTAATGAAAACCCTGTCAGCACGTTAATAGCCTACAAATATTTTACATAAAAATTAGAGGATTGGGAGCTGGACAAATGGCCCAGCTGTTATGAGCACTGATGCCTCATCCAAAGGACCCAGCTTTGGTTCCTATGACCGATGTGGAGGCACTTGTCTGTAATTCCAGTCTCAAGGGATCCAACACCCTCTTCTGCCCCCCAGGGGTACCAGGCACACACATTGTACACAGACATACATGCAGGCAAAATACCCACACACATAAAATTTAAAAATAAAAAACCAGAGGGTTTGAAAATTAACTACAAGACTGTTCTTTTGTGAATTGCTCATACCCCAAATACAGTTATTTTGACTGTCTGCACCTTGAAAAAAAAAAAAAAGCTCACAAAAATGTATTCTAGCATCAACATTACTCACATATTTTTCGTTATTAGTATTTGATTTACACTCAAAAGTTGTAGTGAAGTTATTAATTTCATTAAGTAATCTTACTATGTTTTCTTCCTTTTAAATGTACCTATTGAAAGATTTTGTTTGTTCTTTTTTGGGCAGGGGGAATTTGGAACATTTGACAAGTTCTTCATAGAGGATAAACACCTTTATTTCTGTGAGCCAATACCAATAGCAGAAATTGTACCAAGATTCCATGAGGCACAAAACCTGCCTGTAAGTTCATGATGTGCTAAGATATGAACGGCTTCTGTGACTAAGCATTTGGAAACGCTTTGTTTCTCTGTCACAGGATAATCGTGTTCTAAGCACCTGTGTCATTTCTTCTGGGAGTCATCAGCCCCGTGCAGACCTTCCGTGAACATCTGTAAGATCTAACACAGTGAGCTGCCACCAGCCCTAACAATGGACCTAAGAATCAGACACTGGAATACTTCTTATTAACATTCAACACGTGGCTACCGTGAAATGTTTGATGTTGGTGTTGTTTTCCCTGATTCCCGTGCTTCAACTGATGCCACACTTAATCTGTTTCCATTGAGGTGTTTATTAATTTATTCAATTGCTAGGAAGGAAATAAGTAGCATTGGAAAGTCATGGGTACCACTGATAGATCATTCTTTGAAAAACGGTACAAGTACTTCAATAAATATTTATAATTTAGGATAGAAATTTGTACTTTTCCTTTGTGTCTCAGATTATTCATCATTTTAGCATTACCTCTTTTTTACTTTTTTTCCATTGTCAAGCTTTCTTTTCTCTACTTTTTAAATCCATTTCCCCCCCTCTGTTCCCTCTAGCTATCCTATACATCAGTCATAGTTACTGCTTCCCACTGATAAAACAGAATTCAATAACAAACACAAACCTTTGGTTGGATCTTGGATGTTTGGGTTCTTATGGTGTTTTGTATGCTAGGACCAATTGTGATACTTCAGGTATATTTTCATTTGTGCTTTGACATAAATAAAAAATGTATCTCTGTCTTTAGTCTATTTTTGTCATCCCATGGAGTTACTTGATTTTTTAATAAATTAATTCAGAATGTTTGAATATTTCCAAGTGATATATTCAAGTTTCATTTTATGACCTAAGAAAGATTCAACATTTTGGTTTGTGGCCATACATATGTGCATTGTTCCAGAGTCTATAATTTCATGAAAAATTTAAAACTTCCATTTGGTTTATATGTTATGAAACCTTATATAAAAGACAGGAGATATTAATAAGATTGTGATTTTTTTACCCAACTGATGCAATACTCCCAAAAAAATTATCATATACACCCACAAATAACCTAAAATTATCTGTCCTGAACAATTGAGTATGTTCCACATTGTTGATTACGGGCTGTTTTCTGTTGCTGTTGTTTCTATAACTGGCAGAGGGCTGAAGAACAATTTAATATTCTGTGTAACTATTTCTATAATGGCATCGAGTACACAGAGATCACTGAAGATACACGATGACAATTGAGAGCGAGAAACAGAAACATTTGTCCATTTGATTTTACTGAAAACTTTTTAATGATTTATATGCCACTGTATAGCTCACTGTTTATCCACATATGACCTATTAATGGTAGCTACACTTTTAAAACCTACCACAGTCTTATAGAGAGTGTTCTCTTTTTTTTCCACTAGAACACATGCTATTAAATCCATTATCCATCTTGGTTTCCTTGTCCACGCAGTCTATCTCTTTGTTTTGCCTCTATTAATGCCACGTTGAGAAATTGAATCTGTTTCCTAAGTTAGTCTCTAACCTCTTTTATTATTTGAAAGGGAGTTTAGTGTTTGGAAACTCGCTCAGGGAAATAGAATTCCCTTCCTAAAGGTTTCCATCACACAAGAATCAGTATTGCAAGCATGTTCACCAGTGAGCCCCTGGTCTGCTTTGAAGAATTACAGAACAAAATGACTGAAGTCAGCACAGGGCCCCCCTGAAGCTCAGCTAATTCATATGTTACAAGTGGCACTAACCCTAAATTAAAAGCCATTGCTGTGTACCACTCACAATATACAGTGGGCAGGGAGGGATTGATTTGTCTCATTTATGAAGTTTAGAGATGTTAAAAAAAATCTTTAGAAAGGCAAATCAGTTTCAGTACCTTAAAACATATTCCCATGTAAGTCTAAGGAGAGTATATTTTCAGTTTTAAACTACTTTATTGATTGCTAAATTATATATGATATAAATTTATATATGATATAATGATAGAATCATTGATAGAATAAATGATAGAAATTAATATATGATATGTAATTTGCATGTGTTGAATGATCTACATGGGTGTTCAGTGCTGGACTTGTACCATGGATGAAGTAATCTGAAAAAGAGAGCAATGCTTTTTAGATATTATATGAGGAGAAATAAGATACATTATTAAATGTCAGCCCCTCGACCATCCTCCTTCTGCTCTGTCTCCTGGTCTCTTAACTTAATGACTGCCATGCTCAGGTTTGGATTCTCCTCTCTACATCATGGTCTACAAGACTAGACTCTTCCTTCAGGCAAAATTCTGGATGATTCCAAGTCTCACATCACCTGGTTTCCTTTCAGTGGCACATTATTCTATGCTTGCTGTAGCTCAGTGTCTCAAAGAGCAGTTTTCCACATTTTTCCAGTGCTGTCATTCTTTATAATGGGCACGTAGACCATTCCCATTGACTCCCTAATGACAAAATCCTGACATTTGTTTTTGGACTGTAAACTTTTCAATTGAATTACAAACCTCATACATAAAAGTGTCTGAAGCAAAAACACAGATGGATTTCCATAAATAAAATAGTCATATCAAGAAATAAAACATTACTTATGTGCCAAAGCCTTTTGTAGGTGCTAGTTTAAATACCACAACCACTATTTTGACTTCTAACACCACTAATGAGTTTTGACTATTCTTGAACTCTCTTTTGTATATTATATATCCTTTTGTGCTTGACATATTTTGCTCAAAACCATGCCTTTGTGATAAATGTGTTCCTGTGGATGGTTCATTCATCTTATTGCTGTAGAATGTTTCATATACTATATTGTGTAAATATATATATATATATATATATATATATATATATATATATCAAAATGGGACAGTCCCTGGTTTGAAACTATTGCTAATGGCGTTCCTATAAATAGTTCCCTATGTTTGTTGAAAAACATTTTGCACATATTCTGTTGTTATCTATCTAGAAGTTAAATTATCATAATTAAGGTCTTTATATCTACATATATATTCATTAGTAAAAGTCATCCTGAAAAATACTTTTCCAAAGTAATTTTTCAACAAGTCCATTGACAGTATTTAATCTTTCAACTTCATCTACATCCTCAGGAACATAAGATGTTTTCAGCCCTTTATTCTAGCTATTCATGTTCATGTGCACTTGTATGGTGAGGTACTGTTAAATTCCATTTTCCTAGTAACTATTTAAACTAACCTACTACTCTTGCCTCATTTTTCCCCACCCCCATGGCTTTGATGCTTTACTTTTCATAATCTAAAATAGATTTATTACACGACTAAGGGTCTTGTTTCATTTTGTGTATATCAATGCCCGCTCAAGTCACGCTGAAAAGAATTTATATCTTAACAATATTAAAACTTTCTTAATCGTGAATATGGTGGTCATCTCTATCCAATGCCTACAAGATACAGAGTGATGTCTAGACCAGACCAAAACTAAGTCTATCCAAGTCTAGTTAGGCAAACCCATGGATTTAATTTAGTTTACATAGAGTAATACAGGAGAGAAGTTCCTTTAAAAAGTATGGGCTGCTTATGGTAGCTAAGCTACAGAAGGAAAATCTCCCTCCCTCAAAAAATCTTTACCTTGCTTAGAAATCCTTGGGCAGAGGAGGGGCCTCTTGAATCCCTCCTGCAATGACAGAATACTCCTGGGCTCAGTCTTAGGTATTCTTCAGCAAGTGACCTCAGCTACTGGGAGAGTAAAAGGGCAGTGGCCTTACCTGACTGCTCAAGGGAGAGCATTCCACAACATTATCATTTTTGTTACTGGAGTTCATAATACTTTGACTTGTTTCAGCCATTTGAAGCTATTGAAGTATGTTTTACGATCCAGGGAGTCAATATTGCTGAATGTTTTGTGTACATTTGCAAAACTATAGATTCTTTTATTGTTAGCACTTTTTATGTGTATGTGGGTTTTTGAATTTCAAGCTGAGATTTTTCTCCTCTTTCCTTATGAGCTGTCTTTATGTTTAATCTATGATATATTGAAAAATATAATAAATTCTTTCAACATGATATGTGGGTTTTTTTTCATCCTTTATTTTTGCAAAATTTTATTCTATGTACTTGGAATCTGTGTCATCAACTTCTTATTGTAAGAAATATTAAGTATTAGCCTTTTCTACTAAACACTACTATGCTTTGGTTTAGGACAAAGAATTCAAATTTTTTTCTTTCCTACCATGTAAAACCTTTATGTAAATGTTTTAATCTTCCCATTCTGTAAAAATATTGTTTACACAATGCCCCATCCAGCCCCACACCACCTCCCACACTCCTACTACCCACACCTCCCCCCCACATACCCCAAAACCATCCCTGCTTTACCCCTGCATTCCCCAACTCCTAGAAACGTGATCCTCCCCCACCTTTCTTCATTTTCTTTCTGTAGATTCCTCCTTAAAAAGAGCAAATCTGGAAAGACTGTGAGGACAGACTCCAGCCAATGAAGGAAGGAAAGGGTCACCACTGGCTTTAGAGTAGACACCAAGCATATTCCCACCCCAGGGTACTCGCTGTGGTGGTAATGTGTTCCCCAAAATATTGTGCACCCTAATAAAATTATCTGGGGTCAGAGACAGAAGAGCCACTAGATACAACGGCTAGAAAATGGTGGCACTCACACCTTTAATCCTAGCATTCCAGAGGTAGAAATCCCTCTGGATCTCTGTGAGTTCAAAGCCACATTGGAAACAGCCAGGCATGGTGGCCTTTAATCCCAGGGAGTGATGGTAGAAAGCAGAAAGCTATATAAGGCGTGAAGACCAGAAACTAGAAGCTTTTGGCTGGTTAAGCATTCAGGCTTTCGAGTAACAGTTCAGCTGAGAGCCATTTGGATATGAGGACACAGAGGCTTCCAGTCTGAGGAAACAAGATCAGCTGAGAAGTTAGCCAAGTGAGGTTAGCTGTGGCTTGGTCTGTCTCTCTGATCTTCCAGTGTTCACCCCAATACTTGGCCTTAGGTTTGATTTTATTAATAAGACCTTCTAAGATTCATGCTACAGCTCGCTGTCTCACTTCTGTGTGCAGTGCATCGTCTTGGTCAAGAGGACGATTTTACCTTGTCAAGACACTCTGATTGGAGTGCTGGTCTCCAATGTGACTCCAAACTTAGTCTTTCTGCGAGCAATCTAGACTTGATCATTTTGATGAATTGATTACCTTGTTGATTTGAAATCTCCCCTCTGTCTATTTCAGACAATGAATTATGCTTCATTATGATACTTTCATGGTACCACTTTCATTCTTTCTTTTTCTATGCAATCTCAGCAAGGCAGGATAAAATGGCAAAAAACAAACAAACAGAAAATTATAGAACATACAAAAAGAGAAGAGCACTTCATCCCAGCCATTGATAACTGAGAAGCAAAAACTCCAGCCCAATTAACAACATTTACAGTCAAGACTGCTGACACAGAGTATAACATTCCTTTCATACACAGATATTTTCTGTTGTGACCCATGGTTAAGGTCTGGATCTTTATGACTTTGAAGAGAGCCTCAATCCTTCCACAACCATTACCTGAGAGTTTCAAAAACAAAACTTCATTTTGTTCACAGCAGAGCTACCCTACCTTCCTGCATCCCCAAGGCTAGACTTTTCCAGTCAAATACCCCACAGTAACCACCCACTGATAAGAGAGTAACTTCAAACAGAAGGAAAATTCTATGTATGACTGTCATAAAGCAATGAGCTGCTAGTGCTCTTTGAGAAGTCCACATGTGGCCTGGGGTGTGTGTGGCGGGGGAGGGGGTTACTTTCTTATGAGTACCTTTATTCCCCCCAACTCTTATTAGTCTCCAACTGTGTTTCATAACTGGGAAGGTGCTGAAATCTTTTTTAGAATGAACCTATGAATCTTGGTTCGACCTGGATTAAGGTCCCTAAAACTCTAGAACTCTCCAGGCTGCTTGTGGTAACACTGGAGATGTGTGCCCCCTTACCTATATCACAAAACACTTACCCCAGGATTCAGGAAATTGAAGAAAAGAGGATCATGATTTCAAAACCAACCTGGATTATGGTTGCATAAGGAAGCCTTGCCTCAAAAACACACAAAGAAAACTTGACATAGGAACAAAACAACTTGAGGAAATTTTGATATATCTTTGGAGGTGCTGATGCAAAATCTACAGGAATGGGGGGAGGCTACACTTTCATTTGTTTGTTTTTGGTATTATTTAAAGCTTCTTATGAAAGAATTTCTTTACCTGGGAATGTGTACAGCAGAACACCTTGTTTAAAGACAATAGGTTTTGGAATTCTGTTTGCATGCAACTAGAAAGTGGGGCTTAGCTTTTCTGCCATTATATATACAACTTCTAAAACTTAAATGAAAAGTTCAGTCAGTATACCACTCAGAAAGTTGCAAATATGCCCAAGGAATTTTCTAGAAAATGAAACTTAAAAACTATTTTAGATAGAAAAATATTATAAATAAAAATGTATATCAGAACTAGAAAGATTTAAAACTATGCATTGATGTAAGCTAGTAAATAACATACTCAGTATAGTTATTCCTATTTTATAGCATGCAAAATGTGATTATTTGTTATTTGAAGATCTGTTATGCTTAGAATTTGTCATATTGCTTTATAACATTAGCATGTAATTCTAATTTAAAATATATAATAAAGATCAATATGCATATTTGAAGTTATAACCTTATAACTAAACAGTTTCAAAATTTTAATATAACTTAAGTCCATTATACATATAAATTAATTTATTAGATTATCAAAATTAGTTTAGAGATTAAGTAGCTTATTCAATAATTCAATTTTTTTTACTAAAAATGTAATTACTCACTTTGTAAAATGCTCATTAAAATTTGCAAGATTTAGAAGCAAAATAAAATGCATTGGTCTTAAAAATGAATGAAAAGCTATAGTTTTTATTTGTTAACAAGAAACTTAATTTTATTAACAGTCTAATCATGAATAATAGTGTTCATGTGATTATAGGTTGTTTTAGTCAGAGTTTCTATCGATGTGATAAACACCATGACCAAGGCCAACTTGGAGAGTAAAGAAAGAGTTGATTTCTGCTTAATCTTAGTTCACCTCTGAAGAAGACAGAGCAGAATTTCAAGGCAGTAACCTAGAGGCAGGACCTGAAGCAGAAATGCTGCTTATTGGCTTGCTCCTCCTGGCTTACTTGATTTGTTTTCTTACACACCCTGGGGTTGCACACCAAGGGTAGCACTACCCACAATGGGATCTGCCTTCACACATGAACTATTAACGGAGAAAATGAAGACAAAGACCTACAGACTTGCCTACAGGCCTATCTTACAGAGACTTTTTCAATTAAGATTCCCTTCCCCATGATGACCCTAGCTTGTATTATCAAAAACCTAGCCAGCACAGAAGTTGAAACTGTGGAATATCAAAGAACTTACTTGTTTTCCTTGAATAATTACTATTTCCAAAATGTTAGCAGAGAAGCTTTGCAAACTTTTTGTTATGGAATATAGAAGGCAAACATTCAAGTCAGGATCCTACAAGCAAGAATGACTCAGGGAAATACTCAAGGATTTCAGAAGAGAACATGCACATCCAGACTAGAGTTAGGGTAAACCAAATGTAGACTCACTGGTTCTTATTCTATAGATGCATCAACATTCTCCTGGAATGGTGGTGTTTAGGGTTTAGCTATACAGAGCTTATGTTTTATATATCTCAAGTGAACTATGTTTTTGTTTTGTCTATAAAGGAATCAAACAGGTTACTTTAAATAAGAAAGATGAGTCCAAAAAATATTCTTCAGAAGAACTCATTTCAGTCACCTATATACTACATTTTCTAATCAATGAACATTATACTTATTAGGTCCTTAATTTCCATAAATGGTTTCTTGTTTCTATATGTAAACACAAATCAATAAATCTTAAGGATACTGCTTTTAAATCTTGACAGGAATTCTAACATAACCAAAATATATTATATATATTTATTTTAATTAATTCATTTGTTAATTTGTTTGTTGAGACAAGGACTCATGTACACCAATATGACTTCAAACTTTCTATATATAGCTAATGATGGTCTCGAACTCTGACATCTACCTCATGAGTGAGTACTATGGTGGTTCAGATGTGGTGCTGGGATTGAACTAAGGTATTCATGAATGCTAGACAACAACTTTTCTAACTTAACTACCTCCTAATCCCTCCATTGCTTTATGACAATTTTCTTCAAAAATATTGTCTTGCAAAGTACGTTATGTATTGATAGCTATTTTTTCTAGAATGTTGAGATAGCTTTAAATTTATGCAACGATTTGAAGCTACATTTATTTACCTGCTTGTTTTCAAGCTGGTAGCTTTGTTGACTTCTGCTTATTCTTGCTTGGAATGTGAAAAATTAAAAAGTTGTTGAAAGAAATGTTAAGAAGTCAACAATGAGGTCAACATGCTACTTCAGGGATGAGGTATCTCACACAATTATAATATATCTGTCATTTATTCTTTGTGCAAGCTAATAAAAATGTTTTGTAATAACAATTTGACAGTGTGATGCATACGTGGGTGATTTTCTTTCACATTTTGCTTTCAGTCATTTTTTCTCCCTATATATCTCAAAGGAATGGAAATATGCAGAGCAGTGGTACAAAGCTTGAACAGTGAAAATTGTGACTCTGAGAAAATGACTCATCCGTTAAGAAAACTGCACCACTCATATCTGGTGGCTCAGAGCTGCCTGTAATTACAGTTTCATGGAATCTGACACCCTCTTGCAGTCTCAACAGACATAAATACATGCAGGTACACATGTACTCACAAGTAATACATAAATAAATCTCTTTTTTTTTTAAGAATTGAAACTCTCCACTTTGGAGTTAGGCTTATATTCTTTCAAACAGGAAATCTCATTTGATCTGCTAGTGTGAAAAGTTAGTTCTCAAGCATAAATACAAACTACACACATGCACATATATACATATCAAATTATATTTATATATACCTATGTATTATATATGTATATCTTTGCAATCATTTGAAGTTCCTCACTTCAGGTCTAGAAACCAGCTTAAATTCATCTGAACAGGTCAGATCTACTTCAGTCTCCTAGACACAAACAGCCAGAGTCCCAGACCAAGAGGGATGATGGACATGTCCAAGGCAGCAGACAATAGCCCACCATCCCATGACGCCTGTCTACCTCAGAAGCCCCCTTCCCTACCCCCTCAAGAGTCAACCAATGCCCACAAAGTTAGCTGGAAGCAGTTTTTTGGGAGAACCAATGCCCCTATTCCTGTTCACCACTTGTTTATAATAAGCAAAAATTCTGGAATGTTAGGATTCTGCCACTCCAGCTATATGACCACACATGCGCAGTTCAGTAGCTAAGCCACACAATCAGCACATGTGCAGGGCAATCCTTAAAAGCCAGACACAGACTCCTCCCCAACTATCTCTCTCCTGCACTTGTCTCTGCCCCAGGCCTGGCCACGCTCTCTTCTGTCCCATCCTTCCTCCTAATAAAGCTCTGATACTGGGGGGGGGGAAGATCTTGAAACTATCTCCCCAAAGCTACAAAAGAACTAAAGCTTATGTCAGTTGGAATTCTGTGTATTTTTTATACTTTTTGTTTATTCTTCTGTCATACATCTTGAAGTACCTTCTCCTCCATGCACTCCTTCCAATTCCTGAACCCCATTTTTCTCTCCCCCATATTGACTGCTCCTCAATTTCCCCCCAGAAAAGAGCAGGCCTCCCTGAGACAGCAACAGAACACAGCAAAACAAGATGCAAAAAGACTAGGAAAAAACCCTTATATCAAGGTTGGATGAGGCCACCTAGTAGAAGAAAAAGAACCTCAAGAGCAGGCAAAAGAGTCCAAGACACCCCCATTCCCATTGTTAGAAGTCCCACAAAAGCCCCAAGCTAAACAGCCACAACATATATACACAGGGCATAGCACAGGCCCATGCAGGCTCCATGATTGTCCTTTCCATCTCTCAGAGCCCTAGGAGCCCTCCTTAGTTGATTCTGTGGGCCATGTTGTTCTGAAGTCCTTGACAACTCTGGCTTCTACAATCCTTCTTCCTCTTCTGTGGGGTTTCCAGATCTCTGCCTAATATTTGTCTGTATGTCTCTTTTTCTGCTCCCATCAGGTGTCAGAGGAGGTATTTCTGATGATGATTGGGCTAGGCACTGATCTATGAGTATAGCAGAATATCATTAGGAATCATTTCAATGGTTTTTTTTTTTTTTTAATGGCCAGTCGAGTTTGGTTCTGCCCTCGGTCTCTGGGCCATTCAGCTTACAGTTCCTGACCACCCAGGCAGTGTTGAGCATGGGCTTCCTCTCCTGGTGTAGGCTTTAAGTTAAACCAGTCATTAGCTGGCCACTCACACAAGCTCTAAGCCACAATTACCCCAGCACATCTTGCAGGCATGACAAGGTGTGGGTTGAAGGTTTTGTGACTGGGTTGGTTTCCCTGTCACAATAATGGAAGCCTTCCCAGGTTACAGAAAATAGCTGGATCAGGCTCTTAATCCTTCATTACTAGTAGTCATCTGCTAGGGTGACCTTCATAGGTTCCAGGAAGTTTTGACTGCTGTAGGTTTCCACATCACCCCCCAAAAGCCCCCAATTTCAGTCATCTGTCCCCAAAATCTCTCCCTGTGTCCTGCCTCTCTATCCCTCCTGTTTCCATTCCCATCCTCCCTTTTTTTCTCATTCCATCCATTTGCCTGCAAATATCATAATGTCATTTTTATAAAAGCTGAGTAGTACTCCATTGTGTAAATGTACCACACTTCTTTATCTGTTCTACAGTTGAGGGGCATCTAGGTTGTTTCCAGGTTCTGGCTATTATGAATGAAGCTACTGTGAACATAGCTGAGCAAGTGTCCTTGTGGTAGAGTGAAGTGTTCTTTGGGTATATGCCCAAGAATGCTACAGCTGGATAATGAGGTATATCAATTCCCACCTTTCTGAGGAGCCACAGCATTGATCTCCATATTGGCTTTACAGGTTTACACTCCCACCAGCAATGGAAGAGTGTTGCCCTTTCTTCACATCTCTGCCAGCTATTGTGTTTTTTTATTTTAGTCATTCTGACAGGTGTAAGATGGACTCTCAGAATTATCTTGAATTGCATTTCCCTGATGGCAAAGGATGTTAAACATTTCCTTAAGTGTTTCTCGGTCATTTGAGATTCTTCTGTTGAGAATTCTGTTTAGATCTGTACCCCATTTTTAATTGGATTATTGTTTTGTTGATATCTAGCTTCTTGAGTTCTTTATATATTTGAAAATCAGCCCTCTGTAGGATGTGGGGTTGGTGAAGGTCTTCTCCCATTTGCCCTATTGATGGTACCCTTACAGAAACTGAAATGTTTCTGTAAGATGATTTCTTTTGTCCATTCTTTATTTCTGGATTCTTTATCAAAAACCAGGTATCTATATGTGTGTGGATTTATTCATAGGTTTTTGGTTTGATTCTATTGATCAACCTATCTTTTTATGCCAATACCATGTGGTTTTTATTACTATAATTCTGTGGTGCACCTTGAAATCAGGGATGGTGATATCTCCAAAGTTCTTTTATTGTTCAGGATTGTTTTAACTAGTCTGAGTTCTTGATATTTCCATATGAAGTTAAGTATTGTCCTTTCAAGGTCTGTAAAGAACTGTGTTAGAATTTTGAAGGGGATTGCATTGAATCTGTAGATTGCTTTTGGTAGGTGGCCATTTACTATGCTGATCTTACCTATCCATGTCATGAAAGATCTTTCAATCTTCTGATATCTTCTTCAATTTCTTTCTTCAAAAACATGAAGTTTTTGTCATACAAATCTTTCACTTGCTTGATTATGGTTATCCAGTATTTTACAATGTTTGTGAAGGGTGTAGTATCCCTGATTTCTTTCTCAGTCCATTACTCAAAAAATTAGTATCCCTCAAAGTGACAAATTATAAGAGGGATACTAATTTTTTGAGTTAATCTACTATCTAGTCTCTTCAGTGAAGGTATCTGTCAGCTCTAGATCTTCCTTGATGAAATTGTTGGGGTCACTTATTTTTATTATCATGTCATCTGAAAAGAGCAGCTTTGACTTCTTCCTTTCCAATTTATATCCTCTTCATCTCCTTCAGTGCAAGTGTTATAGCTCTGGAGGGAAAGATACCCTGACTGTCAGAAGTCAGGCTATACCTGCCAGTGTTACAGTTCTAGAGGGAAAGATACTCTGACTGTCAGAAGTCAGGCTATACCTGCCAGTGTTACAGTTCTAGAGGGAAAGATACTCTGACTGTCAGAAGTCAGGCTATACTTGCCAGTGTTATAAGCTCTAGAGGGAAAGGTATCCTGACTTGTTGGGAAGTCAGTTTATACCTGCCAGTGTTATAGCTCTAGACAGAAAGGTGTCCTGACTGGCAGAGGTCAGCTGTGAAGGGAAGATATCTGGGATACCTACAGCTGTGAGGAGAAAGGTATCCTGACTTGTCAGGAAGTCAGGCTATACCTGAAGCTGGATTCTAATGGGAGATGGTCTACCCACAGGTTGTGGCAATCCTGCTCCTCTCTGAGAGAGAGCCCTTACAGCTGAGTTCTGCTCTGCTAAGAGAGTTTCCCAGCAGAGATATCTGGCCCAAGTTGTTACTTCTGCTTCACTCTGCTAAGGGGAAAACCCCTGCAGAAATATAGCAATCTGCTCTGGTGCTGCAACCTGCACAGCCGGGAACCAAGAACTGGCGAGGGATGTCGAGGTTAAGCAGCACTCTGGACACACCATGGTTCTTCATCCAAAAAGAGCTCCTTTATTCACTCTCCACCAGCCTTATATACCCTGCTACTTCCTACTCTCCATGGGGTCTGGGTACGTTCCTCAGGTTCCCATCTGCATCCCAGCAGCTCCGCCAAACAGGAAAACCACAAGCGAATCAGCAGAGAGCTGATTCTTGAAACAATGTTCCAGCAATAGCTATATCATAAACATCCTGTGACTTACTGACCACAGGAAAAGAGGAAGAACAAAAGAGCACCTTAGGGCAAGCAAACAGGCTTATGCACAAGGCCTGTTCAGCGTCTGCTGCCAACACTCTGGCTCTGGCAAAAAGGTGTTACTTCTGCTCTGCTCACCTAAGGAAGTTTTCCAGCAGAGATTCTGCTCTGCTCTAGTGAAAGAAGCTCTTTACCCAAAACTGTTTCAAGAGATTTATTTTGGAAGGAAGAATCCAGAAGACTGGCTGCCTCTGCCAGGGTGGAGAAGGACAGCTGCCAACTGAACAGGCTCAGGACTTATATAGGGCTCCTTAGGGGCAGAGTTTTTCCAGGAAAACATTTTCATGGTGGGAATTGGTTGGATTTCAATCCCCTTGAGCTTGGACAAGCTCAGACTGGCTAGATTTCATGCTTGGGAATTGATTGGTTTTCTGCTCAGGTTGGTTTTGTGCTTAGTTGGTCAGGGACAGATTGACTCTGGTTTCAGGGCCAAAGTGTGTTTCTTTCACTGGCTCAATTTAGACTTTTGACTCTAGTTTCAAGGCCAGGGTGTGTTTTTTTTCACTGGCTCTGGTTCCAGGGCCAAAGTGTGTTTCTTTGGCTCTGGTTTCAGGGTCAGGATGCATTTCTTTCACTGGCTCTGGTTTCAGAGCCAGGTTATATTTCTTTCACTGACTCTGGGTTCAGAGCCAGGGTGTGTTTCTTTCACTGGCTCTGGGTTCAGGGCCAGGATGGGTTTCTTTGGCTGGCCCCTTTACCCTACATTCAGTTGTCTGATTATTCTATCTAGAACTTCAACTGCTATTTTGAACTGATATACAGACAGTGGACAGTTTTGTCTTGTTCCTAATTTAATGGAATTGCATTGAGTTTCTCTCTATTTAATTTGATGTTGGCTATAGGCTTGACATAAATAGCCTTTATTATGTTTAGGTATGTTTTCCTTGTGTCCCTGATCTCTCCAATACTTTCATCATGAAGGGTGATTCGATTTTGTCAAAGCTTTTTTTCAGCATCTAATCAGATGATCCTGGTGTGTGTGTGTGTGTGTGTGTGTGTGTGTGTGTGTGTGTTTTCTTTTAGTTAGTTTATATGTTGGATTACATTGACTGAGTTTTGTACATTGAACCATCCCTGTATCTCTGGTCATCTGCCTACTTGGTAATGGTGGATGATGTTTTTGATGTGTTCTTGAATTCAATTTGCATGTACTTTATTAAGTATTTTGCATCTGTATTTGTAGCATGAATCTTAAAAGTTCTTATTAATATATTCAAACCTGAGCCAGTTATTGGAGTGAACACTGGAAGGTCAGAGACACAGAATAAGCCACAGCTATCTCACCTCGCTGGATCCTCAGCTGGTCTTGCTTCCTCAGACTGGAAGCCTCTATGTCCTCATATCCGAATGACTCTCAGCTGAACTGCTGCTAGAAGCCTGAATGCTTAACCAGCCCAAATGCTTCTCCAGGCCAAATGCTTACCCAGGCCAAATGCCTTGAGTTTCTGCTCCTCACACCTTGTATACTTTTCTGCTTTCTACCACCACTCCCTGGGATTTAAGTCTTGCTTTCTGGGATTAAAGGTGTGTGTCACCATGCCTGGCCGTTTCCAATGTGGCCTTGAACTCACAGAGATCCAGAGGGATTTCTGTCTCTGGAATGCTAGAATTAAAGGCGTGTGCTACCACTGCCTAACTTCTATGTTTAATATTGTGGCTGTTCTGTCTCTGACCCCAGATAAGTTTATTAAGGTACACAATATTTTGGGGAACACAATACCACCACATGTATTCATAAGGGAATGGTCTGTAATTCTTTGCTGAATCTTTGTGCTGTTTGGGGTATCAGAATCTTTGTGACCTCATAAAATGAATTTGGCAATGCTCTTGTCTCTATTTTATGGCATAATTTCAGGAGTATCAATTTTAACTCTTATTTGAAAGACTGGTAGAATTCTGCACTAAAACCATCTTGCCCTAGGCTATTTTTTGTTGGGAGAGTTTTCATCACTGCTTCTATTTCTTGCAGGTTATAAGCCTATTTAAGTTGTTTATCTGATCTTGATTTAACTTTGATAAGTGGTATCTATCCAGAAAATTATCTATTTCTTTTAGATTTTTCCAAATTTTGTGGACTACGATTTTTAAAGTATGACCTAATGATTCTTTGAATTCCTTCAGTGTCTGCTGTTATGTCTCTTTTTTTGTTTCTAATTTTGTTGTTTGAATATGTTATCTTTTATTTAGTTTTATTGTCACAGTCCATCATTGAGGCAAGCCAATGGAACTCAAGTCAGGACCTAGAAGCAATAATTGAAGGAGAGACCATGGAGGAATGTTGTTTACTGCTTTGTTGTCCATGGCTTGCTTGACTTGCTTTCTTATACAACATGGTGTCACCATTCAGAGTGCCTAGATCTCCTCCATCAATCATTAATAAAGGAAATGCCCCAAAGACGTACAGGTCCTCAGTTGACTTCCTCTCTTACAGGTGACTTTTTGTGTTAACAAAAACTAACAAACACACTCATTTTTGAAACAATGTATGATCTTGACAAAAAATTGGACATCAGTAAAAGAGAAATATATAAAAGATCTAAGAAATAGACATGGGGGAAGGATGATATAAAAAAATATAAATTCTTAGTTGAAGAACTTCTGTTAGTCAAGAACACCATTAATTGAATTTTTTTAATGTGACATTAAGGATAGGTTTCCTAATGGAAAAAGCCTAAATATTTACTAACTCATGAATGGACACTAAAGATGTGATACATAAACACAATGGAATTTCATCCAGCTATAAAGAAAACAACTACACAAGAAACTGGTGAAACTGGAAAAATATTTCACTGAGATAGCCCAGACCTGGAAAGACAAACATTGCATTTTCTCTCTTCTATTTACACCCTAGCTTTGAATTTTCAAATTTATGTGTTTAATTTGGAATGTGTGTAGAGGTTGAGAAGAAAACATCCATAAGAGAGAGGAAAGAAAGAGATTTTAAGCCTGAAGGGGATAGGAAAACACATGTGATATGAAAGTAGTGATGGGAAACATTGAGGGTTGAAACTTTAAGCATTAATGGGGGAAGGAGATTATGTGGATGAGTTATAAAAAAACAATAATGTAGATGTATAAAAGGTCTTGTGGAAACCCACTGCTTCATAAACTAATTTAAAATATAATTTTAAAATGGGGATACTCTACATGAAGACATGAGTTACTAAACAAAATCTCAGTAGCAGGCATAGAATACCTCCCTGCAAATCATTGGCTGGGAATGATACAGAATCCCATCAAAGGACCTAAGCTATTGCCATTGCACTTTCATTTTCTACTGTTGTTAGATGGTGAGATCTTATCACTGAAAACACATGCTTTGGAAGTAGAACATAGAGAAACCAAACTGGAATTGGCCCAGAAACTTTCTCCCCACTATCCAGCTTTCATATTCTTAGAAGGTGATAGATACTCTGTTGAGAAAGAAAAGTCTTCAATGGCTTTACCCACTGGTGGACCCTGCATACTATAGCACTGGTTTGCCAGGCAAGATGTACTGATTTGTATGATAATGACATCAACATTATGGGGGCAACCAAATTCTTTTCTGTCCTCCTTCCTTCCTTTTTTTTCTTTTTTTCTTCCTTCCTTTATTTTTTTCTTTCTTTATTCTTACTTTATGTGTGTGGATGGTGTGCCAGCATGTATGTCTATGTACCATGTACATGCCTGGTACACAGAGAGTCCAGAAGAGAATGTTGAATCCTCTGGAAGTGGAGTTACACGGTGGTTTTAAGTGACCATGTGGGTGCTGAGAATTGAACCTGTATCTTCTGAAAGCACATCCAGTGCTCTTAACTGCCAACTACCCAGCCCCATTATCATTTTTTTTCTTGGATTTCAGGCCTTTTTCACAAGAGAGATTCCATGTCTGGTACTATATATCTGGTCAAAATGCCCAGGAGTTCATAAGCCATACCAGTGAAACTATAGTTGTTTTTCTAGATGATCATGTTGTCAAACTGCCTTTTAAATATTCAAAGATAGATAGATAGATAGATAGATAGATAGATATTATAGATAGAGATTAGGGCTATTCTCAAGCCTGGGCAGACAAGCTTCCTTTTTTTGCAGTAGGCAGCAATATGTTAAGAGATTAATTACTGGCCAAAGTACAGAGAATAAGTAATTGTTCAGTGCTCAGCCCTAAATTTGATATTTATATCTGTCTTAATCAATGTTTCTATCACTGTGATGAAACACTATGACCAAACAGCAGGTTGGGAAGGAAAGGGTTTACTTGGCTTGCATTTTCACATCACAGTCTGAAAGAAGTCAGGACAGGAACTCAAACAGCACAAGAACCTGGAGACAGGAGGACAGGAGCTGATGCAGTGGCCATGGAGGAGTGCTGCTTACTGACTTGCTCTCCTTGGCTTGTCCAGCTTGCTCTCTTATAGAACCCAGGACCATCAGCTCAGAGATGGCACCTACCACAGTGGGCGGGGGTCTTTTTCCTATCAATCACTAATTTAAAAGATTTCCTACAGGCTTGCCTATAGCCTGATCATATGGAGGCATTTTCTTAACTTGTGTAAAGTTGACATAAAACTAGACAGCACAGCACATGCCTTTAATCCCAGCTCTCAGAAGGCAGAGGCAGACAGATCTCTGTGAGTTCAAGGCCAGCCTGGGCTACAGAGTGAGTTCCAGGACAGCCTCCAAAGCTACACAGAGAAACCCTGTCTCAAAAAACAAAAACAAACAAACAAAACCTAGCCAGCACAATAGCAATCCCTCTAAAACGCAGGGAACAACATGGAAAAGGAGACAGAAAAAGTAAGACATGGAAGATAGAGAGGGAGGCTGTGAGATGCTGTCCTGATAGAACACAACCTTTGAATCATGACCTTACAGCAATTGTGGCTACCTACACAAAATTCACACAAGCCAATCAACATTCCAGCATGTATCAGCGATTCCCTTATGTGGCTCCACCCCTAGCTGAAGAGATATTGGCAGTTGGAAGCTACTGGGGAAAAGGGAATCATTTTAATTGGGAGTATGACCACAGGTAGGTTGCTCATGCACCTGGGGGAGGCCCCTCACCCATGTACAATACCAGCAATAACTGTACTTGCTGGCATGTAAGAAAAGTAATATTAGAAAAGAAGGGGATATGAAAGTTGGAGGGAGAAATATTTAGGAATTCTGGGGGGAAATGGGATTGAACACAAGCCACCAGGTTTGGCAGCAAGTACCTTTGCCTGCTGAGCTGTGTCTCTATCCTGGTCTTTTCATTTTGCATGAACATATATTTCAAATGGTTTTTAATTTTAGTAAGGTCAGATATATTATTTTAATTAGTATTTACTCCATGCTTCATGTCTCTGGAGTTGACTGTTAATTAGATTTTCTCCTCCATTAATACCGAATGGGATTTATCATTTTGCATTGTACATTTGAAGTTACTGTTGTGGAGAATGTAGGATCTGTGACTAAATGCATGCTTTTTATTTGTAGGTGAACATACAGTTATTTCAGCAACATTTTTTGAACTATTTTTTTTTCTCTGATGTGTTGGCTTTGTTACCAAGTCAAAAATGAGTTGAGGTCATTTTTGTGAGTCTACTGAGCTCCTTGTTCTGCTGCATTCATCTATATGGTATGTGAAGAAGAATGTCCCACACATGTTCAGATATTTGCGTACTTAATCTTCAAATGGTTCAGCTGTTTAGGGAGGTGGTGCACTCTTGCTGGAGGAAGTATATCACTGGGTTCAGACACTGAGACTTTGCAGCCTCCTCTTACTTTCACGTCACTCCTGCTTCTTGATCGAAGTTAAATATTTGATCTCTCAGTATTCTTCTTGGACTGCCTGCTGCCATGTTTCCTGTACCACTTATGGACTCCCCTCTTGAACCATCAGCCAAAATAAACTCTTTCTTCCATAAGTTGCTTTTGGTCACGGTGTTTTATCACAGTAATAGAGAAACAACTAATACAATCTATTTCCCTGGGCTTCCCGTTCTTTCATCAGTCAGTATATTGATTGTCATCCTTCTACAGGAAAGGTTAGTCTTCCATTTTTCATGCTGTCTTCTTCCCCTTTCATGTTGTGTTGACTGATCTTGGTGTTTTGTCTCTTCATCTAATTTTTACAGTGAGTTTTGCCTATACCCACAACTAATGAACTGGAATCTAGGTGATGTCTCTGATTATACCAACTTAATATAGTCAAACTGACAACAATACTGAGTTATCATCCACAATCTTGAATATGCTGCTACTTATTAACACTTAGATTTATTTACTTTTATATTTTAATTTATTAGCTATTTTAACTTTCCCATATGTATTTTATATCTGTATTCAGTCATTTTCTGTCTCCTTTTTAGTTTGGAAAGTTGCTAGTGATGCATCTCTATTCAGGGATTCTTTCCTCAGGCATACTTGATTCTCTAAGAAGCCCATGAAGGATATTCTTTCTTTTGGCTCAGTGTCTTTCTCTGTCATTCTCTCTTCTTTTATGAGAAAGGGTCTACTTGGTATTCCATTCTGGACTAGAATTCAGTCCAAGGTGGCCCCAAACATAAAGAAATCCTCCTGCCTCATCCTTCCAAGTGCTAGGATCACAAAACATATTAAGCACTTTTGCAGTGGTGTCAATGACTGCAGATTCATAACTGATAATGAGAGACTTTGAAGGCTTCTGTGACAACACTCCCCCCAAAACACACACACACACACACACACACAAAGCTATTAGAGACAGTCCTTAAAAACAGTGATAAAGATGCTGAAGTATAGCTCTTCACAGTTGATGGCTTCTAGCAGGGGTGGGGTAGAGGGAGAGGATTCAGTTCTCTTTAAGGGACTGGCCACTGAGAGATTGACCATGCTCATGAGTATATGGGCAACACAAATTGGACCTGGTCGGTTTTGTTTGTTTATTTGTGGGGACATAGGGATGGGAGTGTGGACCTGGGAGGAATGGGAAGCAAGTGTGACCAGGGTGCATTGTATAAAATCCCCAAATAATTAAGAAACATATCATGTTGGGGAAAAAAACAAGTATTAGCCACTATGACTGGGTTGTTTTTCATCTCTAAAACTTATTTCAGAGTTTTTGATAGAATGCCCTACTTTGCTATCCAAATATTCTGGATTATCTACTTTTCTTCACCGGAGCCCTTAGCGAATTTTTCATACTTTGTTTTATAATTACACTTGATTATTCCCAACATCTCCATCTGTTCTAACATTAGACTATGTTTTTCAAGTTCTGCCTTGTAAATTTTTTCACTGAAAGTGGAAAGTAGTGATTTATTAATTGAAAAACTAAAGCAAGCATCCCTTTAGTAATGCAGTGCAGAGTGTAATGCAGGGTAGAGGGTGAGGAAAACCTTTCTAGAATTCTCTTATTTTATCCTAGTCTCTTAGTGGACATGCAGCTTTGGACTTGAACTTCCCAATGCTACTTGCTCATATAGATGATGTAAAATGGGCAGAGGTATCTCAGCGGCCACATTTGTTTCTCACACAGGAAGCCTATAACAGAGTGAAAGTGAACATCATTTCCCTGAGATCAATTAGGTACTCACATAGCCATGATAATTTTGGCTTTGGCAGGACACATCTTACTAAGAAAACACATAGAGCTTGGTAGCTCATTCTTCCTAGTGTCTGCTGGAAAGGTGACCCAGTTATCTCTTATCTGCATTGTGAGAATCTGAAAATTCCTGGAAGTAGAACTCCAGGTGGAAGGGCCATTTTCCCCAACCTGAGTTCTCCTTAGAGCCTGTATGTCTCAGACTTACCCAGTAGGAGCCGCTAGCAATTTGTCTCTTAAGTTTGCCTTCCCTCACTTTTTCCTACATCCTATGGAGGTTCTCCACACAGGTTTTGACTCCATTATGCAATTCCTTGGACCCACCTGTCTATCTCAACTCTGGAGGCAACAATTTGCTCTATGACCTCAATTAGCTGACAGATGAGATGAGTTGCTAAATTTTATTTAGGTTTTTAGTTGGCTAGAATATCAATATGACTTCCAGCTTTTTTCCCCTTGATGGAAAAACTAGAAACCATTAAACATTAATGTTTTAAATTTGCAGGAACCTGTACATTTTATTTGATCAATACTACCAAATAAATACTGAATAAATAAGAGTTTGAAAAAGCAGCATATTTACTAAAGAGAGTTATCTAAACAAAAACATCATAGAAGTTACATAACCCTTATTACCAAGGGTTCAAAGAAAGGTTATGTCCACAAGAATTATCAACCCCTATTTCTGGCATTCTGTATTTATTTATATTCTGAAATTAAAAAGAAGAGATGACAAGGGCTAGAGAGATCATTCAGCAGGTGAAAGCACTCAGTGATTTTCCAGAGAACTCAAGTTGACCTTCTAGAACTTCTATCAGGAGGCTTGCAACCACTTCTAACTCAAGCTCCAAGACATCTGAAACTGTCTCTGGCCTCCAGGGTCACCCTCACGCTATGGTGTATACACATAAAATCATACAAATATATATAAGTAAAATCAAATGAAGAAAAGAAGGGATGGCAATTTACATTATTCTGATCACGGTTCTAGCTTTGCATTGTTTGCATTACAAATTATGGTAAAATTGTGGTTAAGAGCAGGAGTCGAGAGGTAGAATATGGTTGAGTGGTACAGGGATGTATAGCGTAAGTGGTTTTAGTGTCACCCTACAGCATCAAAACAACAAACAAAACCTTAGGTAACAGTAAAGAGAGTCCTGACCCATCTCTGAAGACCTGACAGAAGAGTGAACAAAGAAAGAAGTTGGACCATCTTAATGTTATGGAAGTACTTTGAGAAAAAAAAATAAGACTACTGTAGAAAGGCCAAGGTTTCCATGACCAAAATAATCTAGAGGATGATAGCAATGAACAGTAATAGATGCAATTGTTACCCAGCATCTCCCAGCAAATTCACAATGCCCATAGGTCAGTAAAGGGTGGGGAAACAAACCATTCCCAGACAGTTTTAGGGAACAGCATCTGCCTTATTCCATGTGATCAACCACTTATAGAGTGGAAGCCTATAGACTATGATTGGTTAGCACACTACGGTGGGTTGGATAGTGTGTAGTCATACCACCAGGATCTCTATGAGGGAGAAGAACACTAAAGGAGACATGGGAAGTGCAGACTCAACTACTGGCTACTCAAGCTTCTTCAGAATTTAGTGTTCTGACTTCAGGAGCAGGGTGTGCCAGGCTTCTTATTTAGAAACTCAGTATGCCATGTAGGCTGGTGACCAGGTCATGCCAGCATTTTCTCCTATAGTAGTAAGGATAATGATGAGGATGACAGTAACAGAAGCCTAGTGTCATGAGAAGTGGTAAGAGTGAAGAAATAGGATGTGTGCATCATAAGGAATTGATGTGGCATGACATCATAGGCAGAAGTAATGAAGGGGTCTTAAAGAGGGGAGGGCATGCCAAGATCATTTATGTTTTGTTGTGACTCACAAATTCAATTTTTCAGGAAAACATTTTTTCTTCTTCTGTAGTAACATCATAGTCCAATTCCATATGTTTGTCAAAGCCTCTGCTGCACCAAATAAAGAAAAATATCTTTAATTTTCAAAGTGCATAAACAAAAAATATTGTAAAGTTAATAATGATGTTTAAAGTAATATCTTAAGCGAGACAGTTGTTTAGCTTGAACTGTTTAGGGGGCCCCCAGGCAGTGGGATCGGGACCTGTCCCTAGTGTGTGAGCCAGCTTTTTGGAACCTAGTGCCTATGGTGAGACACTTTGTGAAGCCTTGGTGCAGGGAGGAGGGGCTTGGACCTGCCTCAGCTGAGTGTACCAGGCTCTGCTGACTCTCCATGGGAGACTTTGGAGGAGGTAGGAATAGGAGATGGGGGGTGGGAGGAGGGAGGACAGGGGAATATGTGGTTGATATGTAAAATGAATAGAAAATCTCTTAATTACAAAAAAGGAGAAAAAAAGTAATATCTTCACTTTAATATTCATTGCTGCAAAAATTTCATGGATTTTAAGTTATTAGAATACATAAAAGGAAGAAATTCTTTTTCAACTTTGTTAGTGACTTTCAACTTAGGAAGGCTTAGTTCAACATGTGGTTTCATCTGGAGTACCTAGTAGTCCACAGGCTGTCTTAGTCCCAATGGAATTCTGAGAATCCTCAGCCAGTCCTCAAAATCCATGGGAGATGAGTACTCTGAGCTCTCTGTAACTGTAGAAAAGTCTCAACCTGCAGAAATGGAGAGACACTTGTGTATGCTGCTCAGACAATAAATAGTACCTCTCTATTTGTGGTGCTTGGAGTGGCAAGAACTCAGAATATGTCACTCAGACTGATCTTAAGCACTGCCACATAGAACTTGGTCCTCTGGTTTTGTCCAGGGCTCTTTGTAGCTGCAGGTTTCAAGTACACCACCACTTCTGGATGGGGATTAACCACATAGTTGATCTTGATTTCCTTCCCAGCCAAGCATTTCTTATTTAATGAAAAATGAATGGAAGTAGATATTGCACATCACTTTGAAATTATTATTCATAAGTTCAAAAGCTTTAACTTTCACAGCATAGAGGTATTTGTTTTTCATTTCATACTCCAGTAGTTATCGTGTTCTTAGTCATGTTTATAAGCTGTTGGTCCATAGGTCTTCAGGGAGATTATGCAAAGATTGCATGCTTCACCAGAGTATACACATAATATTTTTTATATTTGGTCACATATGAAAAAGCATATGCAATATGTTTAGGGATTCAGTCTATATTTTTCAGTTTTGATCAGTACTTGTTTGAGTGGATCATTTTTTAAATAACAATCATATTCTCTTTTCTCTCATTCCCCGTTGTCTACACCATTACTAATATTTCCAAACATCATTTCTGAGTGTTTACTAATTGCCATATTCCAAGAAAATCATATTTTATCAATGTTCTCAGTTTGTCCTGATTATAACAAAATTTGTTTATACTATACATTTTCTTTTGTCTTATTTTGGAAGTTAGCATTCAGGGCAAACTTGCAAATAATTCTATGGCCACTGCACACCAGAACTCGCATTTGAGTCTATACTGGCTAAATCCTTAATCTCTGTGGCACAGTGCATCCTAATACATATCACATTATATCTTATAAATATTAATGACTGGTGTGTCTTTCTCACTAGGTTTCAAACTCAAAAACAATAAAAAATGTGTATTTGTGTTTCTGCTTATATCTCTTCAATTCATTTCTTGACCCTAGCATGTACAAAATAAATATTTGTGAAGTATTAATTATGCTTGAATGGTTAAAATTTTCTTAATTTCATTTTTCTTCTAGAATTGCCATGCTATTTTTTATTGGATATTTTCTTCCCATGTGTTATAGAGAGTTATTTCTGAGGAGCTTCAATTACAGTGGGTCTTGTGCTTCTGAAATCTTACTCTGTGTGTGGCTTATGATGCTATGAGAAAGTATTTCAGAGTTTCCTCCTTCAGTGACTGGATTGGACTTCCAGGATTGAAACAACAGCATAACTTCTCTTACAGAAAAAGCAGTCCAACTCTAGGAGAATATGAGTGTTTCTTTAAACAAGTGACACCACAGATTTTGTCAAGTCAAATCTTACTTACTTGTTGGTTAACTCTTCATTTGTATCTCAGTTAGTTTCTAAATAGTACAAGGGCACTGATGATTTATAATGAAAGAGCCAGTAACTAACCTTATCTCTTTTTGCTTATATTTTTACATGAAGAATTTAAGTTGAAACTTGATTTAAAAATGCCTATGAGAAAAATATAAAGGATTATAACAGGGATTATTGACAGTGCTCTACCTGTGGAGAAATTGAATATTTTTAGTGTTTATTTTCATTTTAAAAAAAATTACGTAGCAGCTATACTCTTCTTGTGTGTATGTTGA
>CABHPQ010148118.1:29768-48534 GCA_902168405.1 Peromyscus aztecus
GGGGGGGGGGAATCTTTACTATCTAGACATCTGAGATGTGTATCTAGAATATGTAAAGAACTTAAAAACTAAATATAAGAAAAAACTAATTTTAAAAATGGGTCATAGAACTAAATAGAGAGTTCTCTGTAGATGAAATAATAATAGCTGAGAAGCATGTTTAAAATGTCAACATCCTTAACAATCAGGAAAATGCAAATTAAAATACTTTGAGATTTCATTTTACCCCAGTCAGAAAATGTTGACAAATGCTAGTGTGGGTGTGGGAAAGAGGAACACTTTTCCTGCTAGTGAGAACACAACCTGGTGAAGCCACTATGGAAACCTGTGTGGAGGTTCCTCAAAAAGCTAGAAATAGATCTAGCATAAGATCCAGCTACACCATGCTTTGGCAAAAAAACTCAAAGAATTCTATACACTACTTCAGAGATACCTGACCTCTCTAGTTCTAGAGAATGCAGATTGCTTATCATTAAGTTAACAGTCAATATCTAGATACAAGGGAATACATATCATAGTTGACTTTCTGTGTCTGGGTTACCTCATTCAGAATGGTAATTTTTTTTCTAGTTCCATCCACTTGCCTGCAAATTTCATAGTGTCTTTTTTTTTTGCTGGGGGGGGGGGGATGGGGGTTGAGACAGGGTTTCTCTGTAGCTTTGGAGCCTGTCCTGGAATTCGCTCTGTAGACCAGGCTGACCTTGAACTCACAGAGATCCACCTGTCTCTACCTCCCGAGTGCTGGGATTAAAGGCATGTGCCACCACCACCCAGCCATAGTGTCATTTTTTTAAGAGCTGAATAATACTCCAGTGCATAAATGTACCACATTTCTTTATTCATTATTCTTCTAAAGGATATCTGGGTTTTTTTCAATTTCCAGGTATTATGAGTAGCATAGTTATGAACATGGTTTTAACTATGATTGTGTAGAACAACTTGAAGCAAGGGATAGTGATCCATTCCACAGGATTGTTTTAGCTATCTTGTTTTGTTTGTGTGTGTGTCTCCACATTTAACTGAAAATTATTTTTTCAAGATCTGTGAAGAATTTTATCAGGGATTGCATTGAGTTTGTAGATTGCTTTTTGGTAGGATGGTCTTTTTTACTATATCAGTCCTATGGATTCATTACAATGTGAGATCTTTCCATCTTCTGTTATATTCCTCAATATTTTTCTTCAATGACATTCAGTTTTTATCATACAAGTCTTTCCCTTACTTTGTTGGAGTTACCCAAGGAATTGTACATTATTTGAGGTGACTGTGAAAGGTGGTGTTTCCCTCATTTCTTTCTCTATCCATTTATTATTTATATATAGGAGAGCTACTGATTTTTGTGCCTGTTTTTTAAAATTAATTAATTTTTTGTTTTCAATACATCTTGACCACAGTTTCCCCTCCCTCTACTTCTCCCAACTCCCTTCTACCACCTCCCCTCTCTCTCAGATCCACTCTTCCTCCATTTCCTTTCAGAAAAGAGCAGGACTCCCAGGGATATAAACCAAACATGGCATAACAAGATGTGATAGGATTAGGCACAAAACCTTATATGAAGACTGGACAAGGCAACCCAGTACAGGGAAAAAGTTTCCAAGAGCAAACAAAAGAGTCTGAGACAACTCCACTCCTACTGTTAGGAATCCCACAATAACACCAAGCTAACAACCATAACACATATGCAGAGGGCTTATCACAGACCCATGCAGGATCCATGATTGCCACTTCAGTCTCTCTGAACCCTGCTTAGATGATTCTGTAGGCCATGTTCTCCTGGTGTCCTTGACCCCTCTGGATCCTATAATTCTTCCTCCCCTGTCTTCCAAGAGTTTCTCTGAGCTCCAAGCAGAGGGACCCAATGTAAAGATCTCCAGTTTGGGCGTTCTTTCTGCCTAAAGCTTGGGTGTGCCTCTCTGCATCTTTTCTAGTCAGCTACCAGTGGAAGCCTCTCTATGACAATTGGACTAGGCACCAATATATGAGTATATAAGAAATATAATTAGGAAAAATTTTGTTCATTTTTTCTATTACAGGTCTCTGGGCTATCCACTCTCTGGTTCCTGGTCATCCAGGCAGTTTTCAGCATGGTTCCCTGTAGTGGGAATTCATTCCACCAAATAGCCTTGAGGTGTAAGCCTTAGGGCTTGACTACTGATCCAAGTAAGTGATAGCTTAAAAGGAGAGAAAGAGAGGGTCATGCCATTTCTTCTTGGGGTAGATTCAGACAGCTGGATCCATTTGCTCCTGGGCAGAACAGACAGCAGATGTTCACTTGGTTCTGTATTCGTGAGTGTATCTTCCCCTTTATTGCCTTAATAAATCCTTGTTACCCCTCAAACAGACTCTTATGATTTTTTCATAAAAAGTGGCGCCCAACATGGGGCACAAACCCATGACCCTGAGATTAAGAGTCTCATGCTCTACCGACTGAACTAGGATAGGATTGGCAGATTGAAGGTCTTTCTTGATTCCATGAGTGGTGGTGCACGGCCATTCTTTTTTGTTTGGTTGGTTTTTTTTTGTTTTTTGAGACAGGGTTTCTCTGTGTAGTTTTGGTGCCTGTCCTAGATCTCACTCCATAGACCAGGCTGGCCTCAAACTCACAGAGATCTTCCTGGCTCTGCCTCCCAAGTGCTGGGATTAAAGGCATGCATCACCACTGCCCAGCTCTTTTTTTATATAAATTTTTATTCATTTTACATACCAACCACAGGTCCCCCTCTCTTCCCTCCTCCTGCCCTCCAGCCTCCTCCTCCCAACCCACTCCCCATTCTCTCCTCCAACAAGGTAAGGCCTCCCATGAGGAGTCAGCAGAGTCTGGTACATTCAGTTGAGGCAAGTTCAAGCCCCTCCTCCCTGTATCAAGACTGTGCAAGGTGTCCCACCATAGGTAGTGGACTCCAAAAAGTCAGCTCAGGCACCAGGGATGGATCCTGATCCTACTACCAGGGAACCCCTTAAGCAGATCAAGCTACACAACTGTCTTGCTTATGCAGAGGGTCTAGTCCAGTCCCATGGAGACTCCACAGCTGTTGGTCTAAAGTTCATGACTTCTCACTAGCTTGGTTTGGTTATCTCTATAGGTTTCTCCATATGATCTTGATGCCCCTTGCTCATAGAATCCCTCTTCTCTCTCTCTTCAACTGGACTCCTGGTGCAGTAGATCTCTGCATCTGTTTCCATCAGTTACTGGATGAAGGCTCTATGATGACAAGGTGTTCACTGATCTGATTACTGGGGTTAGCCAGTTGAGGCACCCTCTCTACTATTGCTAGTATTCTAAGCTAGAGCCATCCTTGTGAATTCCTGGGAACTTCAAAGAATGCTCAATCATACAAGGACACATCCTCATCTATGTTCATAGCAGCATTATTCATAATAGCCAGATCCTGGAAACAACCTAGATGCCCCTCAGCTGAAGAATGGATAAAGAAAATGTGGAACATATATACAATGGAATACTACTCAGCAGTAAAAAACAATGACATCATGAAATTTGCAGGCAAATGGATGGAACTAGAAAATACCCTGAGTGAGGTAACCCAGACTCAGAAGGACAAGCATGGTATGTACTCACTTATAAATGGATACTAAATGGAAAGCAAAAGATAACCAGACTACAACCCACAGCTCCAGAGAAGCTAACTAACAAGGAGGACCCTAAGAGGGACACATAGATCACCTTGGGAAGGGGAAATAGATGAGATTTCCATGAGTAAACTGGGAATGAAGGTGGGCAATGGAGGGTAAAGGATGGCAGATGAGAACATAAGGGAATGGGATGGTCGAGCTGGAACAGGGACTCAGTGGGAGAGCAATGAAAGAGATACCATGACAGAGGGAGATATGGGGATAGGGAAAAACTGGGTGTTAGGAAAGTTCCCAGGAATCCACATAGATGGCCCCAGCATGGCCATTCTTAATTGGTAGAATATAGTGGTATTTTATTTGTACTGAAATATGATTTTATTTGTATGTTAATAAATAAAGTTGCCTAGGGGTCAGAGCTATCAGCAAGCCATAGCGGAAGCCGGTTGTGGTGGTGCACACCAGTAGGATTTGCTGAAAGAGGCACATGCCTTTAATCCCAGCACTTGGTAGGCAGAGCTAGGTAGATCTCTGTGTGTTCAAGGATACAGCAAGGAGACACATGCTCCAATGTGTGTCTGGAGGTCTGTACAGACAGGCAGTGATGAGGCAGTCACGTTGTTGGGTTTACAACCAATGAGAAAGCAGAACAGAAAGTGTATTTAAAGACAAACAGACAGGAAGTAGCTTGGCTGAAGAGGGTAGCTGTAGCAGGCGGGTAAGGTTCTTAGCTCTGACCACTTGGGCTTTTATCTTTACATTGGCTCTGTGTTTCTTATTTAATAAGACAATTGGTTACATCTACATTTGGCACCCAACGTGATAAGAATCCATTAAAAACTGCTTGTCTTGGCTTGGTGGCAGGTTCGGTTTCCCGCCGTGGCGGCCAGCTCTGGGCAGCCAGCTCTCTAGCCCAGGCCCAGGTCGGCTTGGCCTCAGGCCAGACTGACCAAAGCCCCAAACGGTTACCTTAAAGCCAGTGCTACAAACAACTCAGGCCTGCCCTGCTGAACAGGGCCCCTGCCTGTTAAGCCAACGCACATGGTCGGAGCTTAAGGAAGCCAGAGCCAAGGCTTGACTCGGCTCAAGTGGGAACACGTGGCTGGATTTAAGCTTTTAGTAGCTTCTCTCTCTCTCTCTCTCTCTCTCTCTCTCTCTCTCTCTCTCTCTCTCTCTCTGGATTCACACCTTGGACACTAGGTGGCTGTTTTGAAATTCCCTTGGATTTCTACTGTTCTACACAGACTTGGTAAGTCAATTAACATATCAGATATTTTAAAGGAAAATATTTAAAAGAGAAATTTTTTTCCACATTAAAAAAAATGCGTTTTCTGTGTACATTGGAAGAAAATTGGGCTTTGTTTGAAATTTTAGGCAGTCTGACAATGGAACAACTATATGAGAAGATTAATGTTGATCGAATTATGCAGTTTATTACTATGCTTATCCTCATTTTACTATTTAAAAAGTCAATTTAAGTGCCAGGATGACAGTTTTAGAAAACCTGTAAAAACTCAGACAGAAGAAATTAACAGTGAAGTTGTTCCAAGATTGGATCAAAAGGTTACAGAAAGAAAGCCTGTTTTTACACAGTCACCCTTAATTTATCCGGTAACCGTACAGCAATTGCCTGATCAGATGACTACACAAAATATCTGGGCTCCAATTGAAATGTTGGATTTAAGAAGGTTTAAGGAGGCAATAGTATCTTATGGCATGCATTCCCCATATGTAAAGCAAATGTTAAACTCCTGGTCAACATATAATAGGATTATACCACAGGACTGGCGGGAGCTGGCACAGGCTGTTCTGGAACCCAGTCAAAGGCTCCAATGGCAAATTTGGTTTAAAGGAAAGGCTAAAAACATAGAAAAACAATGGAGGGATAAAGGAATACAAGTCTTCCAGGATCAGCTTATTGGAGAAGGCAAATATGGTTCAGTACAAACACAATGTTTATATGATGTCCAAACCTTAATTCTATGTCGAACGGCAGCCTTGAATGCATGGGACAGAGTTGAGGAACCAGGAAAAAAAAACTGAGTCATTTACAAAGGTTATACATAAAGAAAAGAATCTTTCACAGATTTTTTTACAAATACTGGCTTCAGCAGTAAAGAGAATGATCCCAGATCCAGAAGCTAGTCAGATAAAAATTGAATCTTTGGCCTTTGAGAATGCGAATGCAGCATGCAAAAGAATAATCAGGCCGTTAAAGGCAAGATCTGCACCCTTGGAAGATTGGATTAGAGACACGGTTAATGTTGAGGCTCATGACCATGATGATATGTGGGTAGGAGAAGCAATTTCAAAGGGTTTGAGGAATGTTAGATGTTTTGGATGTGGAAAACAAGGACATTTGAAAAGAGACTGTAAACAGGTCATTCCTAGGAACAATGTTTCTCCAAGGAACAATGGCAACAGAATGCCCCTTCCTTCTGGAGTATGCAGAAGGTGTGGTAAGGGAAAACACTGGACCAATGAATGTAGATCAACAAGAGACAGGCAAGTTAATCCTTTGCCTCAGTCTTCGGGAAACTCCCAGAGGGGTTAGCTACTGCAGGTGGGTAAGGCTCTTAGCTCTGACCTCTTGGGCTTTTATCTTTACATTGGCTCTATGTTTCTTATTTAATAAGACGGTTGGTTACATCTACAGTAGAACAAATTCCCACTACAGTTCCCTCTTGTGGCATGGGCCTCAAATTAGACCAGTCATTGGTTAGCCAGTCCCACCTGATCCCTCCTGTTCCAATTCCCACCTGAATGAGTCCACTCACAAAATCTGCTCTGTTTCCCCATCCCAAGGGAATCTATGCATCTCCCTTAGAGTTCTCCTTTTCCCTTAGCCTTTCTGGGTCTGTGGATTGTAGCATGATTATCATTTACTTAACATCTAATATCCACTTACAAGTGAGTATATACCATGTTTGCTTTCTGGGCCTTGGTTACACCACTCAGGATGATTGTTTTCTAGTTTAAATCATTAGTCTGTAAATTTCGTGATGTCATATTTTTTAACAGCCAAATAATACTCCGTTATGTAGATATACAACACCTTCTTTATCCATTCTTCAGTTGAGGGACATCTAGGTTGTTTCCAGTTTCTGACTATTATGAAAAGAGCTGCTATGAGCATGATTGAGCAAGTGTCCTTGTAGAGGATGGAACATCCTTTGGGTCTATGTCTCAGAATGGTATAACTGTATCTTCAGGTAGATCAATTCCTAGTTTCCTGAGAAACCACCATATTGATTTCCAGAGTGGTTGTACAAATTTACACTCCCACCAGCAAAGAGGAATATTTCTTTTGTTCCACATACTTGCCAGCATGGACTGTCACTTGGGTTATTGATTTTAGCCATTCTGACAGCTAAAATATGGAATTTCAATGTAGTTTTGATTCACATTTTCCTGGTGGCTAAGGGTATTGAACTTTTCTTTAGGTGTTTCTTAGCCATTTGAGTTTCCTTTATTGAGAATTCTATTTAGATTTGTGCCACCCTTTTAAACTGGATTGTTTGTTTTCTTGTTATCTAGTTTCTTAAGTTCTTTATATACTTTGGATACTAGCCCTCTATTTGGTGTGGATGTGGTGAAGATATTTTCCCATTCTGTAGGCTGTTGTTTTGTGCTATTGGTGGTGCCCTTTGCTTTTCAGTTTCACTGGGTCTCATTTATTGTCCATCTTAGCGTCTGTGCTCTTGGTGTTCTATTCAGAAAGTTGTCTTCTGTGCCAATGAATTCAAGGGTAATCCCCCACTTCTTCTTCTCTCAGATTCAGTGTATCTGGTTTTATATTGAGGTCTTTGATCCACTTGGACTTGAGGTTTGTGAGGGGTAATAAATATGAATCTATTTGCATTCTTTTACATGCAGATATCCAGTTAGATGAGTACCATTTGCTAAAGATATTTTTTTCAATTTAATAATTCTGATTTCTTTATAAAAAATCCACAGGTTTGAGGATTTACATCCATGTCTTTGATTCTATTTCTTTGATCAACATGTCTGTTTTTATGTCAATGCCATATGGTTTTACTACTATAATTCTGCAAGACAGGTTGAAATCAGGGATTGTGATACCCCCTGAAGTTCTTCTATAGTTCAAGATTATTTTAGCTATCCTGAATTGCTTTTCCATATGAAATTGAATATTGTCCTTTCAAGATCTGTAAAGAATTGTGTTGGAATTTTTGTGGGAATTGTATCTAATCTATAGATTACTTTTTATAAGATGACCATTTTTCTATGTTGAACCTACTGATCCATGAGCATGGAAGATTTTTTTCCATCTTCTGATAGCTTCTTCAATTTATTTGTTCAAAAACTTGAAATTTTTATCAAACAAGTCTTTCACTTGCTTGGTTAGAGTTACCCCAAGATTTTTGACATTATTTATGGCTATTGTGAAAGATGCTATTTCTTGATTTCTTTCTCAGCTCCTTTATCATTTGTATGTAGGAGGGTTACAGATTTTTTTTAGTTAATCTTCTATCTATCCACTTCACTGGTGGTGGTGCATCAGCTGTAGGACTTCCCTGCTAGAATTTTAGTGGTCACTTATATATATTTTATAATTTTTTAATAGTAAGACTTTGCCTTTTTTCTTTCCAATTTCTATCCTCTTGATCTCCTTCAGTTGTCTTATTACTCTATCTAGAACTTTGAGTACTATATTGAATAGACACGGAGGGTGGACAGTCTTGTTCTTGATTTTAGTGGAATTGCTTTGAGTTATTCTCCATTTAATTTGATGTTGGCTATAGGCTTGCTGGAAATTGCCTTTATGATGTTTAGGTATGTTCCTTTTATCCCTCCTCACCCCAGCACTTTTATCATGATGGAGTTTTGAATTTTGTCGAAGGCTATTTCATCATCTAATCAGATGTGCTGGGGGATGTCTTTCTGTACACTGTGAATATATGTTATTCCCATTGGTTAATAAATAAGCTGCTTTGGCCTATGGCAAGGCAGCTTAGAGGCAGGTAGGAACATGTGTCAAAACATAGTATAGAAATGGGTTAATTTAAGATATAATAGCTAGCTAGCAAGAGGCCTGATATGGGTCAAAGAGTTTGTACATAATATTAAGCTTCTGAGTGATTATTTTATAAGCAGCTGTGGGACCGTGGGCCCAGGCAGGACTGGAGAAAACCTTTGACTACAGATGATCATGTTTTTTTTTTCCCTCTTTCCTTTCAGTTTGTTTATATGGAGGACTATATAGACTGATTTTTGTATGTTGAATTGTCCCTGCATCTCTGGCTATCTTCCTCCTTGATTAGGGTAGATGATCTTTTTGACATGTTCTTGAATTCAATTTGCAAGTATTTTATTGAATATTTTTGCATCTATATTCATAAGGAAAATTGATTTGTAATTCTCTTTCTTTGTTGAATCTTTGTGTCATTTTGATTATCAGGGTGACTGTGGCCTCATAAAATGAGTTTAGCAATATTCCTTCTGTTTCTTTCTTTTTTTTTTTGGAATAATTTAAGGAGTGTTGGACTTAACTTCTCTTTGAAAATCTGGTAGAATTCTGTGTTAAACCTTCTGTCCCTGGACTTTTTTTTGTTGTTTGGAGATTTTTAATGACAACTTCTATTTTACCAGGGGTTATAATTGTTTATCTGATCTTGATTTAAGTTTAGTAAGTGCCTCCTATCAAGAATGTTGCCAGTTGTTTTAAATATTCCAATTTGGTGAAGAATGAGTTTTTAATGTATGTCCTTATGATTCTTTGAATTTCCCTGGTGTCTGTTGTTATGTCTCCCTTTTAATTTCTGATTTTGTTAATTTGGATGTTCCTTCTGTCTCTTAGTTAGTTTGGATAAGGGTTTAGCTATCTTCTTGATTTTCTCAAACAATCAACTCTTTGTTTTATTGATTCTTTGTATTGCTCTCTTTTTTTTCTATTTTATTGATTTCAGCTCCCAGTTTAAATAACTCTTGTTATATACTCCTCTTGGGTGTGTTTGTTTCTTTTTTTCCTAGAGCTTTCAGGTGTGCTGTTAAGTTGCTAGTATGAGATCTCTCCAATGTTTTTTAAAGAGCTTAGTGCTATGAACTTTGCTTTTAGCACCTCTTTTACCATATCCCATAAGTTTGAATGTGTTATGTATTCATTTTCATTGAATTCTAGAAAGTCTTTAATTTCTTTATTTCTGATTTGAATCAGTACTCATTAAGTAGAGAGTTGTTCAGATTCTATGACTTTGTAGGCATTCTGTTGTTGAAGTCAAGCTTTAATCTGTGATGGTCTGATAGAATGCAGTGGGGTTTATTTCAGTTTTCTTGTATCTGTTGAGACTTGCTTATTACTGATTATGTTGCAATTTTGGACAAAGTTCCATGAGGTGCCAAGAAGAAGGTATATTCTTTTGTGTTTGGGTGAATGTTCTGTAGATATCTGTTCATCCCATTGGTTCATTATGTCTGGTAGCTTCAGTATTTCTCTGTTTAGTTTTTATCTGCTGTCCTGTCTGTTGATTAGAGCGGGGTATTGAAGTCTGCCACTATCAATGTGTGAAGGTCAATGTGTGTGATTTAAGCATTTGAATGTAGATGATAAGAACTTAAACATCATGTTGGTGGAGTTTTTCCTTTGATGATTATGAAAAGTCCTTCCTCATCTCTTTTGAATAATTTTGGTTTGAAGTCTATTTTGTTAGATATTAGAATAGCAGAACCACATTGTTTCTTAGGTCCATTAGCTTGAAAAATGTTTTTCCAACCCTTTACTCTGAGGTAATGTCTGTCTTTGATATTGAGGCACATTTCTTGTGTGTGGCAGAAGGATGGATTCTGCTTTCACATCTATTCTGTTAGTTTGTGTCTTTCTATTTCAGAATTGAGTCCATTGATATTAAAAGATATCAATGTCCAATGATTGTTAGTTCCAGGGGTTTTGTTTTGTTTTGTTTTTGTTTTGTTTTGTTTTTTTTGTTGGTAGTATGTGTTTGTGTTTTTTTTTTTTATTTTGGAGTTGAGTCACTGATATTGAGAGATATCAATGTCCAATGATTGTTGGTTCCAGTTTTCTGTTGGTAGTGGTGGTACATGTGTGTGTGTGTGTGTGCGTGCACGCGGGCATGTGCACATGTGAATGTGTGTGTGTGTGTGTGTGTGTGTGTGTATGTGTGTGTGCGTAGTCCCCTTCTAAAGGTTTTGCTGGTGTGATATTATTTATTTCCTGCATTTTCATGGTTGGAGTTAACCTCCTTGTATTGGAGTTTCCCTTCTACCTTTTGTAGGGCTGGACTTGCAGATAGATATTGTTTAAATTTGAATTTATAATGGGATATCTTGGTTTTTTCCTCCTACAGTGATTGAAATTTTGCTGGGTATAGTAGTCTGGGATGGAGTATGGTCTCTTAGAGTCTACACAACATCTGTCCAGGCCCTTCTGGTATTTAAAGTCTCTCTTGAGAACCCCTCCAAAAAAATAAATTAAATTAAATTTTAAAAATCTGGCAGTGGTGGTGCACACCTTTAATCCCAGCACTCGGGAGGCAGCACCAAGCAGATCTCTGCGAGTTTGAGGTTAACCTGGGCTACAGAGTGAGTTCCAGGAAAGGTGCAAAGCTACACAGAGAAACCCTGTCTCAAAAAACCCCCCAAAATAAAATAAAATAGAGTCTCTCTTGAGAAGATGGGTGTAATTCTAATGGGTCTGCCTTTATGTTACTTGCTCTTTTTTTTCTTGCAGCTTTTAATACTCTTCATTCTGTATATTTAGTGTTTTGATAATTATGTAGTGAAAAGACTTACTTTTATGGTCCCATCTATTTGGTATTCTATATGCTTCTTGTACTTTTATAGGCATCTCCTTCTTTAGGTTAGGAAATGTTTCTTCAATGATTTTGCTGAATATATTTTCTGTCTTTGAGCTGGGATTCTTCTTCTATTACTATTATTCTTAGGTTTAGTCTTTTTATAGTATTCCATATTTCCTGGATGTTTTGTGTCAGGAATTTTTCATTTACCATTTCCTTTGTACATGTCTATTTTCTTCTTGTTTATCTAGACTTTTCTTTTCCAGAATTCTCTCTTTGTGTTTTCTTTACTGCTTCTTTTTCCTATTTTAGATCTTGAAGAGTTTTATTTGTTTCCTTCCACTATCTCTTTTCTTGGCTTTCTTTAAGGGATTTTTTCCCTCCAATTTATTATTTATCTTTTCCTCAATTTCTTTACAGAATTTATTCATGTCATCTTTAAGGACCTCAATTATCTTCATAAAGTTGGTTTTAAGGTCTTTTTCTTGTGCTTCAGCTTTCTTGGAATACTCAAGGGTTGCTGTAGTAAGATAGCTGAGCTCTGGTGGGGACATATTGCCTTGGCTGTTTTTGATTATGTTCTTCTTCTGGCCTTAGGCATCTGGGTTTGGGGTAATTATAGATCTAGTTGCAGATTTATGAGTTTGTCTTGTTGGATTGGTGTTTTATTCACTGTTTTCTATTTCCTCTCTGATCTTCTGGTCACTGTGGCCTGGAATTTTGGTGGTCAGTGTCATCTCTGACAGAAAACAGAGCCTACCCTAGTTGAGGGCTGGGACATGGAGATATGGAAGGGGTGAGGATTGGGAAGTGGATTAGGGTGGCACCAAGTGAGTAGGGATAGGTAACTGGACAAGTGACATACCTGGACTTCTGGAGGCCAGTGTGGACTCTGTGTAAGTTAATTTTCTATCCTGCTACTTTGCTGAAAACACTTATCAGCTGTAAGTTTCCCAGTGGAATTTTAAGAGTCACTTGTGCATATCACATCATCTGCAAACAAAGATACTTTGACTTTTTCCTATCAGATTTGTTTCATCTTCATCATCTTCAGTTGTCTGATTGCTCTAAATAAGAACTCAAGCACTATACTGAATAGGTATGGAGAGAGTGGACATCCTTGTCTTGTTCTTGATTTAGTGAAAATGCATTGCATTTCTTTACATTTAGATTATTATTGGCTGTGGGCCTGCTGCAAATTGGCTTTACTATGTCAAAATATGGCCCTTTTTCCCCAGCCTTTCCAGGACTTTTATCATGAAAGGGAGTTGGATTTTGTCAAATGACAAATAAGATGTTATTATTGTTTTTGTCCATAGTTTGTTTATTTGATGGGCTTTGTTTCTCAATTTATGTTTGTTGAATCTCTGCAGTGAAGCCTACTTAATAATGATGGATGATCTTTTTGATGTGTTCTTCAATTTGGATGGCAAGTATTTTATTGAGAATTTTAACATTTATTTTTATAATGGAAATTGGTCTGTAATTCTCATTCATTCTTGGGTCTTATGTTATTTGGGTATCAGGGAATCTGTGACCTCATAAATTGAATTGGATAATGTTCCTCTTATTTATATTTTGTATTGGTATTAACTCTTCTTATTAGTTTGATAGAATTCTGTGCTAAAATCATCTGGGCCAGGGCTTTTTATTTGGTAGACTTTTAATTACTGTTTCTATTTCACTAGGGCTTTTAGGAGAGTTTAAATTCCTTATCTGATATTGATTGAGTTTTGATAGGTAATATGTATCAAAATATTACTCATTTCTTTTATATTTTCTAATTTATGGAGTACATGTTTTTGACCTGTGTCCTCAAAGTTCACAAGATTTCCCCCATGTATGTTTTTTATGTATCATTTTCATCACAAATATTTTTAAATAGCATGTTCTCTGTATACCTCTTAATTAATTTGGATAAGGGTTTGTTGATCTTACTGATTTGATCATAGAACTAATTCTTTCTTTCATTGATTCTTTATATTTGTTTTTTGTTTGTTTGTTTCTATTTTATTGATTTCAGCCCTGAGTTTGATTAGTTCTTGCTGTCTACTCCTTTTGGGTGTGAGTTTTTTGTTTCTGTTCCAGAGATTTTCATGTATACTCTTAAGTTACTAGTATTAGATCTCTACACATTTTTTAATATAGGCACTTAGTGCTTCATAGAACTGCCTTTATTGTTTCCCAAAAGTTTGGGTATCTTGTGTTATAGTGGTATTTTATTTGTGCTGAAATGTGATTTTATTTGTATGTTAATAAATAAAGTTGCCTAGGGTTCAGAGCTATTAGCAAACCATAGGGAAAGCCAGGGTGGTGGTGGCACATGCCTTTAATCCCAGCACTTGGTAAGCAGAACTAGGTAGATCTCTGTGTGTTCAAGGATATAGCCAGCATTGGAGACACATGCCTTTGATCTCAATACCAACCACAGAAGACCTGGAGGTCTGCACAGACAGGCCGTGACGAGGCAGTCACGTAGTTGGGTTTACGACCAATGAGAAAGCAGAACAGAACTCTATTTAAAAACAAATGCACAGGAAGTAGCCCCTTTTTCGGAGAGGTCTCTTGGCGGAAGAAGCTAGCCAGCAGCACGCGGGTAAGCTCCTAGCTCTGACCTCTTGGGCTTTTATCTTTACCTTGGCTCTGTGTTTCTTATTTAATAAGACGGTTGGTTACATCTACATTTGGCGCCCAATGTGACAAGAATCCATTAAAAACCGCTTGACTTGGCTTGCTGGCGGGTCCGGTTTCCCACCCGGGCAGCCGGCTCCCTAGTCCAGGTGGCCGGCTCCCTAGCCGGGGCCCCGGCCGGACAGACCGTAGGCCCAAGCGGTAGTTTAAAACCGGTGCTACAAACAACTCAGGCCTGCCCTGCCGAACAGGGTACCTGCCTGTAAACCCAACTCACGTGGTTGGAATTTAAGGAAGCCGCAGCCCAGGCTTGACTCCGCTCAAGCCGCAACACGTGGCTGGATTTAAGCTTTTAGTGGCTACGCTTTCTTGCTTGCTCTCTTGCTCTCTCTCCTTCTCTCTCTCTCTCTCTCTCTCTCTCTCTCTCTCTCTCTCTCTCGATTCACTTCGGACACTAGGTGGCTTTTTTGAAATTCCCTCGGATTTCTACTGTTCTGCGCAGATTTGGTAAGTCAGTTAACATATCAGATATTTTAAAGGAAACTATCTAAAAGAGAAATTTTTTCCACAGTAAAAAAAATGGGTTTTCTATGTGCATTGGAAGAAAATTGGGCTTTGTTTGCAATTTTAGGCAGTATGACAATGGAACAACTGTATGGGATGATTAATATTGATCTGATTATGCATTTTATTACTATGTTTATACTCATTTTACTATTTAAAAATTTAAATGCCAGGATCACAGTTTTAGAAAAACTTGTTAAACCTGAAAAAACTCAGACAGAAGAAATTAAGAGTGAAGTTGTGGATCATAAGGTTACAGAGAGAAACCCTGTTTTCACACAGTCACCCTTAATTTATCGGGTAACCGTACAGCAGTCGCCTGATCAAATGACTACCCAAAATAATTGGGCTCCAATTGACATGTTGGATTTATGAAGGTTTAAGGAGGCAATAGTGTCTTATGGCATGCATTCCCCATATGTAAAGCAAATATTAAACTCTTGGTCGACATATAATAGGATTACACCACAGGACTGGTAGGAGCTGGCACAGGCTGTTCTGGAGCCAAGCCAGAAATTTCAGTGGCACATTTATTTTAAGGACGAAGCTAAAAACATAGAAAAACAATGGAGGGATAAAGGAATACAAGTCTGCCAGGATCAACTTATTGGAGAAGGCCAATATGCTTCAGTACACACACAATGTTTATATGATGGCCAAACCTTAATTCTATGTCGAACGGCAGCCTTGAATGCATGGGACAGAGTTGAGGAACCAGGAAAAAAAGCTGAGTCATTTACAAAGGTTACACAAGGCCCAAAAGAATCTTTCACAGATTTTTTACAAAGACTGGCTTCAGCAGTGAAGAGAATGGTCCCCGATTCAGAAGCTAGTCGGATAATAATTGAATCTTTGGACTTTGAGAATGCGAATGCAGCATGCAAAAGAATAATCAGGCCGTTAAAGGCAAGATCTGCACCCTTGGAAGATTGGATTAGAGACACAGTTAATGTGGAGGCTCATGACCATGATGATATGTGGGTAGGAGAAGCAATTTCAAAAGGTTTGAGGAATGTTAGATGTTTTGGATGTGGTAAGCAAGGACATTTGAAAAGGGACTGTAAACAGGTCATTCCTAGGAACAATGTTTCTTCAAGGAACAATGGTAACAAAATGCCCCTTCCTTCTGGAGTATGCAGAAGGTGTGGTAAGGGAAAACACTGGACCAATGAATGTAGATCAACAAGGGACAGACAAGGTAATCCTTTGCCTCAGTCTTCGGGAAACTCCCAGAGGGGCCTCTTGGAGGCCCCAACAGCAAATCCAGTTCAAACCTTTCCTGCAGTTGTAGAGGAAATCCCTGCTCAGAGCGATTAAATAACCAAATGCCTATTGGAATAAATCATGCTGGTCAGGATGATGAAACAGAGAGAATAGAAAATTCAGGAAAAAACAGAAAGAAATTTTTTTGGCAAACTTCTATTAATGAACAAAGACCAAAATTAACGATAAAAATTAATGGTGTTTTGTAGTCTGGTCTGGTAGACACAGGTGCGGACGTTACCATAATTGCACCAGAATTTTGGCATCCAACTTGGCCTCTTCAGGAGGTAAATGCTCAACTGTTAGGAATTAGGACATTATCTCAAGTAAGACAGAGTGCAAGATGGCTGGAATGTATAGGTCCAGAAGGACAGAGAGGTAAATTAAAGCCATATGTGGCTAACATAGCTATGAACCTGTGGGGTCAAGACCTGTTGCAACAATGGAATACTCAGATTAACATCCCTCCAGTCTCAGAAACAAATAATAAACTAGCACATGTTTCTGAGAGAAATGTTAGAAGGCATTATTCTGAGTGGTCACCAGCCATCCATATTATACAAGAATAGGGCACAACAACTGATGATCTCCCAAAGACACCAACAGCTCTACCTTTAAAATGGTTAACAGACAAGCCTGTATGGGTTCAGCAATGGCCTTTAACAACAGAGAAACTCCAGGCTTTAGAAGAACTGGTAGAAGAGCAGTTAAATGCTCAGCATATTGAAGAATCAACTAGCCCTTGGAATTCTCCTGTATTTGTTATTAAAAAGAAATCTGGTAAATGAAGAATGGTAACAGACCTTAGAGCAATTAAGAAAGTAATTCAGCCAATGGGCTCTCTACAATCTGGAATTCCTTTGCCTACTCTGTTACCAAAAGGATGGCCTCTCATAGTTATTGATTTAAAAGACTGTTTCTTTTCAATACCCTTACAAGAAAAAGACAGAGAAAGATTTGCTTTCACAGTGCCTACTTATAATAATTCTCAACCGGTTAAAAGATTTCAATGGAGGGTCCTACCACAGGGAATGTTGAATAGTCCAACTTTGTTCCAATATTTTGTACAACAGCCATTAGAAGTGATATGTAAAAAAATTCCTAAATCTATAATTTATCATTATATGGATGATATTTTACTAGCTGACTCGAATGCAGATACTTTAGAAAGAATGTTTGAAGAAGTAAAGAAAATTTTGCCTTGCTGGGGATTACAAATTGCTCCTGAAAAGATACAAAGAGGAGATTCTATTAATTATTTAGGATATAAAATAGAGCTACAAAAAATTAGACCCCAAAAGGTACAAATTAGGAGAGATAGACTACAGACTCTTAATGACTTTCAAAGATTATTTGGAGACATTTCTCATCTACGAACTATTGTTGGGGTGAAAAATGATGAACTGAATAATTTGTTCAAAACCTTAGAAGGTGACAAGGACTTAAATAGTCCAAGAGAATTATCACCTGAAGCTGAGAAAGAATTGGCTTTGGTAGAAAAGAAAGTACATGAAGGACACGTGGATCGTATTGATCCAAAGCTGGATTGCATTTTGGTTATTTTACCTTCTAGGCATTCTCCTACAGGAATATTAATGCAGAGGGAAGATATTATATTGGAATGGATATTTTTACCAAATAAACCAAATAAAAAATTAAAAACTTATGTGGAAAAAATTTCTGACTTGATTTGGAAAGGAAAATTGAGACTTCGTCAATTAGCAGGAATAGACCCAGCAGAAATTGTCATACCTTTAACTAAGGAGGACATTGAAAAATTATGGACAGAAAGTGAACCTTGGCAAAGAGCTTGCAGTAATTTTTTGGGAGAGATTAACAGTAAATATCCCAAAAGTGATAGAATTGATCTTATGAAGAGAGCTGATTCGATCTTGCCTCGAATTGTACTTGAAAAACCCATATCTGGAGTTCGTACATTTTATACAGATGCCAACAAACAAGGAAAGGCAGGTTACAAATCAGAAAATTTAAGTAAAGTGGTTCAAAGTCCTTATAATTCAGTTCAAAAATCAGAATTGTATGCTATTCTGTTGGTATTAATGGATTTTTCAGAACCTCTCAACATAGTAACTGACCCTCAGTATGCTGAAAGAGTGGTATTACATATCGAGACTGCAGAATTTATCCCTGATGCTTCAGAATTAACTTCACTATTTATTCAATTACAAGATACCATCAGGAAAAGGAGTCATTCTTTATATATAACTCACATTCGATCTCATACTGGTCTGCCAGGCCCTCTAGCACAAGGCAACGATGAGATTGATAAATTATTGATAGGAAATGTGCTGGAGGCCTCAGAATTTCATAAAAAAACATCATGTCAATAGTAAAGGTTTAAAAAAGGATTTTTCCATAACCTGGCAACAAGCCAAAGAAATAGTAAAGAAATGTCCTACTTGTTCCTTTTACAATCAGACGTCATTACCAGCAGGATGTAACCCAAAGGGTACTCAGAGGAATGAAATTTGGCAGATGGACGTGTTTCACTTTGCAGAATTTGGAAAATTGAAATATGTACACCATACAATCGATACTTATTCAGGATTTCAATGGGCAACTGCTTTGAGTTCTGAAAAAGCTGATTCTGTAATCACTCATTTGTTAGAAGTTATGGCCATCATGGGCATACCTGCACAAATCAAAACTGACAATGCTCCATCATATGTCTCTGTTAAAATGAAACAGTTTTTTGCTTATTACGATATAAAGCACATTACGGGTATACCACATAATCCTACAGGTCAAGCAGTTATAGAAAGATCAAACAGAACTCTAAAGGATATGCTAAATAAACAGAAAGGGGTAACAAAAACCCCCAGAAATAGACTGCATAATGCTCTATTAACTTTGAATTTTCTCAATGCCAATGAGAAAGGAACAACAGCTGCAGAAAGACATTGGATAATAGAAAAAACTACAGA